>JAYJMB010018321.1:3901-29028 GCA_036873735.1 Pouteria campechiana
ATATATATATATATATACTTATATATGTGTGTGTGGCTATGATCATATTCGCATATGCATATAAATGCTTTTATGCACAAGTGTTATCCGTGTTTAGTGACATGGGAGATGACATATTACGAGATTTTGCCATTGAATCCAAAGCTTGGGAGGCAAAGGTGCACTACCTGTTAGGATAGTGACAATAACATTAGTCTTTTTAAAACGTCTACACGGGCCACATGATGCCTACATTAAAATGAAATTTGAAATTAATAAATTATTAAGATTAAACTAAATTCTCCAAAACCAAAAAATTTGACTATAATTTTTTTCTAAAATATAAAATTCCTTTGACCACAAATCATAGACAAAGATCCGCAATAAACACTTGAAAATTTACACTTAGTGTGCCCTAGTCAACAATAATCTTTAAGAATGATAAATTATTTTATATATTGTAGATTAAAAACTAGAAATAAAATTAACTATTATAAATTAGAAGTACGGGCCGAGTTTTGTTTGGTACTTTGGTTAAATTTTTTTTTTTTTAAATCGAACTGGCTGAGTTTTGTTATATAGTTTGGTTTTTTTTTTTAAATATAACTGAGTTTTGGTTGGTGTTCTGGTTATTTTTTTAAATACAACTAGTCGAGTTTTGTTGTTTGTTTAAGTTAATTTTTTTAAATACAATTGGCCAAGTTTTATTTGGTGTTTTAGTTAATTTTTTAAATGCAATTGGTTGAGTTTTGTTGGATATTTTATTTTTTTAACGCAATTGGCTGAGTTTTTTTTAATGCAATTAGCTGAGTTTTGTTCGATGTTTTGCTTATTTTTTTTTAAAATATAACTGACTAGTTGTATTTAAAAAAATAACCAAAATGTCAAATAAAACTCGGCCAACTGTATTTAAAAAAAAACCAAAACTTGACCAATTGTGTTTTTTTAAAAAAAAAATCAATCCACCAACCAAAACTCGGTCAATTTTATTTAAAAATAATAATAACCAAAGCGCCAAAAAAAACTTATCCAGGACTTCTAATCTATAATACCTAATTTTATTTCTAATTTCTAATTATAATATCATAGTCTCATCTAAAATAATTTATCATTCTTAGATATTATTGTTGGCCGAAGCACACTAAGTTTAATTTTTCAAATGTTTATTGTGGATCTTTTGTCCATGATTTGAGGTCAATTGCTTGGGTGTATTTTTAGAAAAATTTATAGTCACATTTTTTATTTTAGTGAATTTAGTTTAATCTTAATAATTTATTAATATTAAATTTCATTTTAATGTAGGCATCATGTGGCCCATTGAATCCAATGCCCCATTTTGGGCTTTGGATTCAATGGCAAAATTATAACATGTCATCTCCCATATGGCCAATCACAAGATAACGCCGTATGCGCATAAAATCATTTGTGCGCATACAATTAGAGCCCATATATATACATATACATATAAATATATATATATATATATCATAACTTTAAACCCTCCATTCCTTTCTCATGCTATACCCTTGCTATACACATAAGTTTTATTATATTATATAACTAGAATTTGAAATAAAATTTGAAAACTAATTGTAATCATGAAAATATGACAATAGTTCTGTTTTTCTTTTTTAAAAAATTTCTTATTTAACATATTTGGTTACTCTTTACTAAGTGATAGTTTCTTTTTGTAATTGAAGTTGATTCAATGGTTGAGATAAGAAGCCTTGGCAAAATAGAAGTTTTATTTTTTTTCTTTCCAAATTATAAATCTTGTTAATTTAATCATGAATTTTTTTAGAATGGCACAAGTGATATAAATGAGCAAAATATGAAAATTTCTTACAAAAATAATATTGAAAATAAAAGTTTTATTTTAGTTACTATAAAATATTTATTCAAAATAAATTTAAAATAAAAATTAATAAAGTTTAGAATATTAACTTGATTTTTAACCACACTTGTCAACCCAAATTTGACCCAAAACTAACATAATATTCTTAGGGCTTATTTAAAGTTGGGTTAAAGTTTTAATACGGTTAATATTTGTGAGGCCCTGAAAATTCTAGGTACGTGAATTTTTAATTTTGTTAAATTTTGCCAGTTCGACATAGGGTATATTAGAGTATAACTAAATTTTTGAGAAATTTGTTATGAAAAATTTATGGAATTGAGTAGACTATTAATATAAACATGAAGATGAGGTAGGGAGTACACTAAAGTGTGTTAAATAAGTGGTTTAATTGAAAAAGAAAATGAATTTAAATCCGTGGAATGTCAAAAGTATAAATATGAAAAAATATTAAATTTTATTATGAAAAAATTTTAAAAATGGATGGAATACTCATATTAATGTGAGTATGAGGAGGACACACATTAATCAATGATTAACAAAAAAATGCATGAAGAAAGGTGGAATACCGAGTTGTTGATAAATTTCAGAAAATTTTGGTTAAAATCAATTTTAATTAAAAAATTCATTAAGTTATGGGAGATGACATAACTAAAGTGTGTTGAATAAATGTTGGTAAATATCATAAGAATAGGACAACTCATATATGTGGAAAGATGGGATTTAAGGAGGTGGAAAAATCTGAATTATGAATGCACGTGTATGGAATGCAAAGAGGCAACAACTAATATACTTTTTAATCTATATAAGGGTTGCAACACCCCCAATTCTATCATCTTCTCTCATGTAACACCCCTGCCCATGCTTTTCCCTAATCCTCCATCTCCCAAATGCTTGATTTCAGCTAGCTTTGGTTATAAGAAATGAAAGCATCATTAAATACAAGTGATTTGCAAGTTATAGATGTGATTTTTCCTTGGATTCAAAGAGTGATAGCCCTTTAATCTTGAAGAATTTTCACTACAGGTGGAACTCACTAATCAAGATCTAAGTTTAAGGTAAGTTAATTATTAAAACAAATTATTGATTAAGTGTATGACATTATTAAGCGTATATATTGCTGGAAGTTTTGGTAGAAATTAAACCTAGATTAAGCAAGGGTTTGCTAGAAATTTTAATGAAGATTAGGAGTTGCAGTTAAGGTAAATGATGCATGATTAAAATTTGATTAAAATCAAATATGGATTAGTGATCATGGGCATGAAACAAGGTAGCTGGAAATTAAAATTTAATGAAGTGTATAGCTGTTGTCCATATTGTATTGGGCTAGAAATTTTGTGAATTGAGCGTAGCCGTTAAGACTAATTATAGGAGTTAATCATGATTTAGTTAGGGTATTAATATGGTAATTAATTATCTCAAATAGATTGTAATTAATGTGATGATTAAGGAATGAAATAGAACATATTTATTACATTAAAATGCCTTAAGTATCCATTTTGAGCTTAATTAAAACCTTATCAAATGAATTGATTTTGTGAATATAAAAATAAGGGGTCATTATCTGTATGATAAATGATAAATTTTCAAATTTTTGTGCAGAAAAATTTCAACATTAATAGGTCCAAAAATATCCAAGAAAAAAATAGCCTGAAATTCACTGTTGTCAGCGTGTTCATCCTGAAATGCATCTGATGCTAATGACATCACAATTTTGACCTCTAAATTATTTGATTTTGAATATGTGGTTAACTTAAAAGTTATATTTATTTAAATTATCTTTCCAAAAAGATAATAATCATTAAATTCTGAGTTAATATGAGAGAGTTATAACTAAAACAGTCTAACAGTCACCAAATCATTAGGTGTTACATTATAGGGCCCACAAATCCAATTATGAAATGAATTAGCAAATCTGTTCTACATAAAGTTATAAGTTTTAATTATCTATAAAATTAAATAAGAATAATTTAATTTGGAATTCATATGAGATATTTATGCCCAAATTATTAAAATTATTCATAGAAAATAATTCATTACAAAAGGTGTCACTTGTGGGGCCCAACAACCCAATTTAGAGGCTGAATTAGAAAAAAGTGCTCAACATCAAAATTGTAAACCTTGAAATTATCTAAACAAAGAGATAAAAATAACTCAATTTGAAATTAATATGAGAAAGGTATGAATAAATTACTATAACTGTGTCTAATAGGGCAAAAACAGAATTAAGTAAAATGCAATGAGATGGATTAGGCTGAAAAAATCTGATCATTATGTTCTATTATATTAATGAGAATTGCTTATGTATATATATATATATATAAGATATAGGATTCATGTGCTACATGTAGGATTTTCTAACATGGAGGCAACAAACCGAGCTCAAAAGGACGTTGAGGATGATTGAAAGTTGAAAAGCTTATAGAGTAGGGAACTTGGCAAATCTTAAGGTAAGTAGGCCCCCTTTTGATTGAACGCATGAGTGAATGGGGCTACTCAATAACCCATTTGTTTGTACCGGGTTTGTATGTTTTCGTTGGGGGATAGTAGATATCCCAAAATTGTTAAGTTTGATATTTATTTGGTTTGTATGCTTATATGAATATAGGGATAACAAGTATCCCTTGGATTGAAAGAAGCAAATGTTTTTTATTATATGAATTTAAGTTTATTTAGGATAAAAACTATCTCAATTATTTATTTTGTGAATGCGTGAATTGGTGGGGATTATAAGCATCCCAAATAGTTATTGATCCATTATGATTTGATATGCCTAAATAGCATAGAACATTGTCATGATATTATACATATTTTGATTCTGAATATTCAAATTTGGTTGATTATTATTTTTTATTGTACTTGCCTACTTACTGAGTTGCCCAGACTCATGCATATTTATGTTATTTTCTTAGTTAACAGGTCAAGACCAGAGAAAAGGCAAGGTTAGTATGAAAGCATAACAGTTAAATGTATGCTTTTAAAATTACATTAACATTGAGAAATTTTCATCTTATGTACATGGGTGATTGTAATTAATTCATGTCTAATAATTATATCATGTATTAAAGATTCGATGATGTATGGTTGAAATTTATGGGCATGTCAGTATAATAATGAAGTATGATGAGGATGATGTATGTGAAGAAGTGAATACATTGCCATCATTATACAGCCGCGGTCCTGGGGGGAGCTTGTGGAGTTAGTGGAGTGGTGAAAGTAAATTATAAAGTATTTCATTTCTTATTTATGAATTTTAATTGAGAAAATGTATTGTTACAAGTGTTGAAAGCTAGCACCCTAACTGGACAGCCCCATTTTTAAGGAAAATTCTATCCGATTTTCTATATAAATTAGGGAAAGCAGAAAATGATATCAGAGAAACCCCATGTTAGAAGTGGGGAAATTTTTGTGTAATAAAAGTGAGTAATGGCCTTCGGGGGGGGGGGGGGGGGGTTACAATATAAAAGTTGGGTTTAGTTTTTATAAATAGGGCTAGCCCGAGTCAACTTGACCTGATTTACACCTTTATTAAAAGAGGACTCTTCTTGCTTTCTATTATACCTTTTTGACTAGAGTGTCCATCTATAATAAATATGTTTAGTTTGTGGCAAAAGATTAATTATATTTTAAACTATTATCTTTCATGTTTTCATTTAAAATCTAATTTTTAAAATTTTATTCTCTTTATCATTGATGTGCCACATCGACATTCTGTTTGAGGACAACCTAACATTGGTGTTACTACAACCAACAATGCGTCATCCATATCAAACCAAAATGTTGTCACTGCAACACCTGGAGACTTGTTGGGTCAATCTAGACCAACAAATCAACAGATGATGCAAGAGATAATGCAATAGATGATGCAGTAGTTCATGCAGTAATAAGGCAATTCCATAAGCGGAATCCCCACTAGGAATGACCCTGCGGGAGCCCCTCTTCTGCCTCCCTGTAATCAAATGGATCCAAAAATCATGTGGGAGTCGGATCCTAACTCGTTGTCCTGACCCTCGAACCATAACCCACCAGTCTCCCTCCTAAAGTGATTATTAAATTCGTTTGTGCCCAAGAGATGCCAACAGAGCAAGAAGTGGTTGCCCTTCTAGTTGGAGTTGGCAACACCATTCGGAACCAATTAAAGACAAGACAACCATGTCAAGGAGAGGGAAGTATCATCTCACCCAGAGATAGGGAGGTTCCCTGAAGATAATGTCAGTAGACATGAAAGGCAGAACCTCCATTGGCACGTGGAAAGACAGATCATAACAAAGCATTCCCCATTAGTTCAAGAAATCCTTGAGGAACTTATCTTGAAAGGGTTCAAGATGTCATCTTTGGAAGCTTATAATGGAACCATAGGTCCAGACAATCACCTCGCAAGGTATGATGGACAAATGACTTTGGTAGAAATCTCTAATATCATAAAGTGTCGTGCTTTTCCACCTACACTCAAAGGAGCAGTACTATTATGGTACCAGACCTCGGCAGTAGAATCTATCAACTCTTTCAATGATTTAGAGGAGCACTTTCAGAGATGCTTAATTGGACAGAGAATGCAGAAAAGAACCATATAATCATTAATGTTAGTAAAGCAGAAGGAGAATGAAACCCTCTGCGAATACATGAATAGGTTCAATCCTCATTCAGTAGATATGGACATGCTAGATCATAATGTTGCTATGGTAACACTCTAGAGTGGGATCGTAAACGCAAATGTAAGGTACCAATTACATCTATGGCCCCCAAAATATTACTCGGAACTCCTGGAGATAATAAACCAACACATAGATGTAGACAAAAGTACCAGGGAAGGAAGCACCAGAAGAAGATGGAGTCACTCTCCCCTGCAGCATCAATACAGAATCTATGTGAAACAAAACTACAGATCCACTAGGAATAGACTATCAGGATAAGAAAGAGGAGCGTCTAACCACAACCCTCTTAATCGCTCCGTAACTCACATGTTCCACGAGATCCAGAGACAGGGATATGAAATTCCTACTCCACTAAGGATCAGAAGTAGAGCAACCTTGATCCTAAGAAATATTGTCTTTTGCATAAAGACATTGGCCACAACATGGAGAAATGCTGCATCCTAAGATTAGAAATTGAGAAACTCATAAAAAGGAGAAAATTGTTATAATTCGTGGTAGATGACTCCCAAAGAATAATAGTCAAAAGAGAGGATCACACCCAAAAGGAGGTCATTACATCAATAAAGGAAGCAATGAAAAGAAGATAATTAAGACCGCAAGCTGTCAGAAGAAGAGGTACAGACACAACAATCAACTGAGGCCAAGAAAGAAAATAAAGAGCAAAAAGATCCTATCTACTCCACCAAAGTATCCACAATTGCCTCTAGCTCCTCTATCTGCTGATACATAGTTGCCAACTCCACCTCCAAGGATTGAATTCGATTCAAAGATAAGCTCAGTCAAACACTAGTCAACTATCTAGAGAGACCACTTGATAGACTTCAATTTCGCTCCCAACCACTTGATTTCTTCGAAAAGAAATTGGATTCGCTCGATTGACTGGGAATTGGTGCTCGCACTCCTTGGACTAATTTCCTCATGCTAGATTAGCTTTGTTGGGTTGATTTTCTCATATGAGACTTACTTAACAAAAGGGTTGATAGGATCCATACTAAGCACCCACCCCAAGGGTACAAATAATAGAGAAGAAGATAACTAAGATGAGGCATTAGGAAACAAACTTGATGTGTCGCATTAATGCCATCATTTATTATGATGGTTTCTAAAGAATTAATCCCTTGCTTCGTGTCATAAAATGGTGCAACAATTCCAATAATTCAGAAAACAAAAAGGCCCATAGTGCATTGCACTTTCCCTTAAGAGGGGACTAATGTTAAGGAACTTTAATACAGATACCCTATTTTCCAATTGGCACTGCACCACGTAGGATCCAATACAAATGGGAAACATCTTCCCACCACTCTATGCGGCCCTGCAAGCTTGGAACTACAGATGCATATCAACCCGGAGTTCTTCTCTAGGAATGACTCTGTATTTCTCTTACATATATGCTATATATACACTCCGGTTATTGCCCACACTCAGTGTAACACCTGTGGTATTAAATTTTGATAATTATATATTGATTAATAAAAAAATTAGTTTGAAAGGAATTAATGCAAGTATAAGTATGAAGATGCAAATTGCAAGTGAATGCAATTAAAATTTTGATTTGATTTTTGATTAGTTGAGGGTGTAAAATGTGAAATTTATACCATTACTATGTGAAAAAAATAATAAAAAATATAATAATTTAAATTTTAAGAATGAAGGATTAGAGAAAAAGTAGAAAACAGGGTTGAAATGAAGGGCAGTAGGTTAGTGTCATAGGACAGATTTTCTATGTCGCGACACAAAGATGCAATGTCATGACACAAGTTTTCTATGTCGTAACACTGAGCAGTCAATAAAGTCTATGTCACGACACAGGTTTTCTATGTCATGACACTGGCTCTATGGTATGCTGGAGTACCAAAAAATTGTAACTTTTTAAACCTAAATTCCATTTCGTTTTTATTTGTACCCATCCCATTTCTTCTCTCATATTCTAAACTTCATGTCCTAACCCCGTCTAGCTTTGTTTCTTGCTCATTTAGCTAGTAAATTATCTTGCCTAGCTAGAAAAACTTATGATCTTTCAATTAAACCCAATTTCACCCATTTGAACGTGAAAAATGGTAGAAATGAAAGACACATCGAATTTTTCCCAAATTGATGAAGCAACATAGAGTTAGAAGCTTGATCCCTCATTTGGGAAGGATGGCTACGCTTGTAAGTGACAGTAAGTTCGATTTCTCAACCAAATTTTAAATTTTAGATTTTAGGATTTTGGCAGAAAATGGATTTTTGAGCTTAAGTTAATGCATGTGCTTATAAATTCAAGGGGGAATGATCTAATGAAGTAATTATTATGATTTGGCCTGAGAAATTTTGAATTTGGCATGATTAAGGCTTTTATGAATAGTAAAAATTGGAATTTCCTGAATTTTATTGAATTAATCATGGGATAAATGATTAATGACATGATTAGTATATTTTAGAACATGTATGGAGTGATTTAGATCAGTGGAATAGAATTTTGGGCTATGCCTTAATTAGGGTTTAAAGGGGATTTTTGTGAATAGGCTATGTAAGTCATTAATTGTATAGCCTAAAAGCTTAATTGAATAATTTATATGTTACTGAAATGTTAATCATGTGAGATATTAGATAAATATTTCAGACCAGAAGATTTCTTATGATAATTATGAAAAAACCTTAAGTTAACTGGTGTTTATCATATGTTTGATGATTTTAGTCCGAGATTGGCTATAAATGATATATTATAATTGGCATTGGCCCTGTATAGGATAATCTGAGAATGATGAAAAGACAGAAGTCAAGAGAAAAGTGGTTTGGAGCTAAAGGCCTAAGGTAAGTATGCGGCCCCCTTTTATGATTCAAATGTATGGATATGGATAGTAGTTATCCCATGTTTGCTTTGGGTATATGTATTTTGATTGAGAGATTGTAGATATCCCATATTGTTATAGATCAATGTTTATTTCTTATGATTAATGAATGTTGAAAATAGAGAATATCCTTTGGATGATAATGATGTGTTTGTCTAATAGGATGAATGCATGAATGTTGAAGATTTGAAATATCTCGTAGTTAAATTGGTCTATGATATAGACATGTGAATGTTTGAGATAGAAAGAATCTCCGGTGATTATGGGGATAGAGCGTACCCCGTGTCTTTAAGCTTATTCTTGTATATGATGTCTAAATACAAAGGGATTGGGAATATCCTGATGATGTATGTACATGAGTATATGTATGTTTATTTCATATATGTATATGAGTGTGAATATAATATGCGTGAGGTTATGTATATTTTATTAATAAGGATAGTAAGTATCTCAAATTGAGTACGATGTTGTCATAATATGGATGATGAAATTGATAAAAAATAGTATGTATTCCATGATTGTGTTTAAAATTATGTTTGTATGAATCATGAGTGATGCAGATAAAGATTATCCCATAAATGGAATGATTGAATATTAGATATGGGAATGTGTGTATATATATAAAGCATTTCATAAGTTGTTTATAGTGCCCAAATGACACAATTATGAGGTTATACCTATATGGTATAATTTTAAATGTGTGGTGTTTGTATGACACCTAGTTTGGTATATTAAGCCAAAGTGATTCGGGTGTAATGTGAAGTGCCGAGATGACATTGTATGTTAATATACGCTTGAATAGCGTAAGATATGTATAGACAAAATGAGGCAGATGAACCTCATGTTATGTTTGTTTTTGTATTATGCATCTCAGGATGAGATGAAAGTACATTGCGGTTATGACTACAGTTGTATACACCGGAAGGGTGTGTATCATGTATGGAATGGAAGAGGACTTGAGTGTCCTTAATATATGTATTGTACTATCATATGATTCATGTTCTGAGTTAGAGCATGTATTCTAATTGATTTTGCTTTGTTATAATTTTCTATTTTTGTTTACTTATTGAGTTGCCCGGACTCACACCTTCTTGTTTAAATTTTGAGTTAATAGGTCAAGCAAAAAATTTATAAGAAAGACTGTAGACTTATGGATGTTATGATGTATTATCGGGATTAGAATCCCATTATATAATTATGTAAATGTAAATTTATATAATTGTGTAAAATTATAATTGATGAATTAAAGAGATGGACTGACATGTCTTAGAATATAATGTATAATATTATGATAACATGAAATATTTTTCCTAAGGTGTGGTGTTGTCATGGTATAAGATAGGTCTTAAGCTGTTGATAAAATGGGTCATGTTTTATGTTTATTAATTCAATTACTATATTGATATATGATGTATATCAGGTTTTAATCTTGATATTTTAGGGAAAACTTTGTCAAATTTTAGTAAAAATTCCATTAAAAATTAGGTAAATTAGAAAATGGTATCAAAGCACCCCACTCTGGAAATAGAAAAATCATGGTATAATAATGTGTATTTGTAGTGTAAAAAGGAGTAATAGCCTCGAGAGGGCGGGGTGTTATAGGCGGTATCAAAGCCTTTCTTGTGACTTATCTATGTGATAAGTTCTACTCACCTATGCGAAAGCACTAAATCTAGATTCATGATGACAATAGTTATGAGAAAGAACTAGAGAATGGCATGCCAAGGGAATTTATGAGAAAAGAATAGTTTGAGAGTAAATAGGAAGGCATGAGGAATGAATAAAGGCCATATGAATGATGCTATTGATATGATATGAAGGTGGTGTGATGATGATGTGATATGTTATGATTATGCCTAGGTAGCAAGAATATGATATCTATATAAAATAAACTCGATAGTGCTATGATTATACAAAATAGTAATTGTTTATTGTGGGTAGAGTAGTGCAGAAAAGCGTAGTGGTGCCCATAGGCGCATCTTATTAGCCTGTTATTATAATGTTTGCAAATGTAAAATTAAAATGGATGAAAATGTGAGTTGGCATTTGTGCCTTGATTATGTGATGTGTTGTGACATCAGTCTCAGATGGATATTTGGGTGACTGACTTGACTTATATTTATATTTTGTTGAGTTATTTAGAAATGAATAAATTATGTAATCAATTGCCTATTATGAATTTTAATTATTGTGTAAATGATATGAATATGATATGTAATATCCATGAGATATGGATAAATTTGAAAAGATTGCCTTGGTGGCATAAACATCATGATGGCATGGATGTAATGAGAATGAACACCCATGAGGTGTAGATATGTATTGTTGACATATGTAATTGATATTTGTATTTTGAGTATGGAAGTATACTCTGACTGAATGTTATTAAGGATTGCTTATATATGTAATTCAATTTAAATGAATTGTTATGTGTATTTGAGCAATCCTATGTTTTGAATGATATGATTAATTATAATGCCGAGATGACATTGATGTGATTGATTACAATATTAGGATGACATTATGTATGATTATGTATGATGGTGATTGAAAATGTCGGGATGACATTGTTATGATTGTAATGCCTGTATGACATTAATGTAAATGATATATTGATTGAATAAATTAACATGTTTGTCATGATTGTGTTGATGGATAATGGATGTTGTCATAATTTATTTAAATTGTATTGATTGATAATGAGATTAATGAAATTATATAATCCCTCATATGTTTGACATTGTATTTGGCTATGAGCTTGAATTATTATAATTAATTTATTGTTGTGAATTATGATATATGTGAAATATGATGCATGGATGGAAATGATATGTGATTGTATTATATGATTAAGTAATGAGAGTTGGTGGTAAGCTTTTAAAACCACTATTGTATAAATTTATTGGTAAGCTTAAAAACCAGTGAGTTGGTGGTCAGCTCGTGAAAACCACCAGATGCTAATGAGTTGGTGATTAGCTTGTGAAAACCACTGAATACTAATGAGTTGGTGGTTAGCTCGTAAAAACTACTGGTTATTGTGAGGGGTTGTGTAAGCAGCTGGCGTGGCCGGGCGTTACTTAATGATTGGCTTGGATGACCTAATTGGTATAGATATTATTATGGGAGGTTCCTTGTAATGATGCCCAACCCCGGAAGGGATAAATTTGTGATGCCGGTGAGCTTCCTTGTAAGGATGCACTGGGCCTAGAGTGTGTGGCAGTGTGTATCATGAGCATTGCATTCATGTGGCATTATGATTATTATCACACATTGTTATAGTGGTATCAACATACATTTTTATATAGTATATTATGAAATTATCGTGTTTCAGATTTATTGAGATTGTATTGGATAATAGTGTTAAGTATGATTGGATGATGCCTTAATAAGGCAGCATGTAAACTTGATAGTAAACATAAGATGTTATGTAGTGGTATGTGCTTATTTGTGTATTCTCATATTTTGGGAGATTGTTAAGTCATGTATGTATATTGTTGGGATGAATAGAGTTTTGTAACTTACATGAGTAAAGTTTGTTATGTTGACCTAAGTTTATTGGCATTCTAAGCACCTTGCCTTAGAAATTGTGTTGATCATGATATATGATCAGTATAATACAACTTGCCCGGTGTATCATGTGGATATAGATCTGCAAGTATCAAATAATATGAATGTATAATGAAGTTGTAAATTGAGAAAATGTCTCAATAATTAAAGTTTTGAGGACAAAATGTTTTGTAAGGGGGGTGGTTTGTAACACCTATGGTGTTAAATTTTGATAATTATATGTTGATTAATAAAAAATTAGTTTGAAAGGAATTAATGCAAGTATAAGTATGAAGATGCAAATTGCAAGTGAAAGCAATTGAAATTTTGATTTGATTTTTAATTAGTTAAGGGTGTAAAATATAAAATTTATACCATTATTATGTGAAAAAATAATGGATAATGTAATGATTAAAAGTTTAGGAATTAAAAATTAGAGAAAAAGTGGAAAACAATGTTGAAATGATGGGCAGCAGGTTAGTGTCACACGGGTTTTGTATATTGCGACATAAGTTTTCTATGTCGCGACACTATGCAGTCAGCAAAGTCTATGTCGTAACATGGGTTTTCGATGTGTCACTGGCTCTATAGCACGCCAGAGTACTAGAAAAATATGACTTTTTAAACCTAAATCCCATTCCATTTTCATTTGTATCTATCCCGTTTCTTCTCCCATGTTTTAAACTTCATGCCCTAACCCCATTTAGCTTTGTTTCTTGCTTATTTAGTTAGAAAATTATCTTGCTTAGCTAGAAAAACTTATAATCTTTCAGTTAAACCCAATTTTCACCTATTTGAACCATGAAAAATGGTAGAAAATGGAAGAAACGTTGGATTTCCTTTAAATGGATGGAGCCACATGGAGTTGGGAGCTTAGTCCTTCTTTTGGGAGGGATGACTATGCTCGTAAGTGATGATAAATTTGGTTTCTCATATGAATCTCAAATTTCAAATTTTAGGGTTTTGGGAGAAAATGGATTTTTGGACTTAAATTGATGCATGTTCTTATAAATTCAAGAGGGAATGCTCATGTGAAGTAATTATTGTGATTTGGCCTGAAAAATTTTGGATTTTGCATGATTAAGATTTTTATAAATAGTAAAAATTGGGGATTTTCTAAATTTTATTGAATTAATCATGGGATAAATGATTAATGACATAATTAATATGTTTTAGAACATATATGGAGTGATTTGGATCAGTGGAATTGAGTTTTGAGTTATGCCCTAGTTAGGGTTTAAAGAAGATTTTTTTCGAATAGGCTATGTAAGCCATGAATTAAATAGCCTGAAAGCTTAATTGAGTTATTTACATATTATTGAAATGCTAATCATGTGAGATATTAAATAAATATGTTAGACAAGAAAGTTTCTTGTAATAATTGTGAAGAAACCTTAAATTAACTGGTGTTTATTATATGTTTGATGATTTTAGCCTAAGATTTGCTATAAATGATGTATTATAATTGGCATTGGCCCTGTACAGATGATCTGAGAAGGATAAAAAGATAGAAGTCAAGAGAAAAGTGGTTTGGAGCTAAAGGCCTAAGGTAAGTAGGCGGCCCCCTTTTGTGATTCAAATGTATGTATATGAATAGTAATTATCCCATGTTTGCTTCAGGCATATTTATTTTGAATGAGGGATAATAGATATCCCATGTTGGTGTAAATCAATGTGTATTTGTTATGATTATTAAATGTTGAGGATAGAGAATATCCCTTAGATGACAATGATGTGTTTGCCTGATAGAATGAATGCATGAATGTTGGGGATTTGAAATATCTCGTAGTTGAATTGGTCTATGATATAGACATATGAATGTTTGGGATAGAAAGTATCCGAAGTGATTATGGAGATAAAGCGTATCTCGTGTCTTTAAGTTTATTCTTATATATGATCTAAATATAAAGGGATTGAGAATATCCCAGTGATGTATGTATATGAGCATATGTATGTTTATTTCATATATATATATGAGTATGGATATGATATGCTTAAAGTCATGTATGTTTTATTAATAGGGATAGTAAGTATCCCAAATTGAGTACAATGTTGTCATAATATGGATAATGAAATTGATAGGAAATAATGTGTATTCCATGATTATGTTTAAATTTATGTTTATATGGATCATGAGTAATGGGGATAAAGATTATCCCATAAATGGAATGATTAAATATTAGATATGGGAATGTGTGTGTGCATATATATATATATATACATACATATATATATATATAAAGCATTTCATAAGTTGTTTATAGTGCTCGAATGACACAATTATGAGGTTATGCCTGTATGGTATAATTTTAAATGTGTGGTGTCTATATGACACCTAGTTTGGTATGTTGAGCCAAAGTGATTTGGATGTAATATGAAGTACTGGGATGGCACTGTATGTTAATATACATTTGAATGGCGTAAGATGTGTATAGACAAAATGAGGCAGATGAACCTCATGGTATGTTTGTTTTTGTATTATGCATCGCAAGATGAAATGGAAGTACATTGTTATGATTGTAGTTGTATATGTCAGAAGGGCGTGTATCATGTATGGAATGGAAGAGGACTTGAGTGTCCTTAATTTATGCATTATACTATCATATTATTCATGTTCTAAGTTAGAACATGTATTCTAATTGATAGGTCAAGCAAAAGATTTATGAGAAAGACTGAAGGCTTATAGATGGTATAACGTATTATTGGGATTAGAATCCCATTATATAATTGTGTAAATGTAAATTTATATAATTATGTAAAATTGTAATTGATGTATTAAAGAGATGGACTGACATGTCTTAGAATATAATGTATAATATTGTGATAACATGAAATATTTCCCCTAAGGTATGGTGCTATCATGGTGTAAGCCAAGTCTTAGGCTGTGGATAAAATGGGTTATATTTTATGTTTATTAATTCAATTATTATGTTGATATATGATGTATATTAGGTTTTAATATTTGATATTTTAGGAGAAACTTTGTCAAATTTTAGTAGAAATCCCATTAAAAATTAAGTAGATTAGAAAATGATATCAAAGCATCCTACTCTAGAAATGAAAAAATCTTGGTATAAAATCATGTGTATTTGCAGTGTAAAAAGGAGTAATAGCCCCGAGAGAGCTGGGTGTTACTCTCAAGTATAAAAGGATCAGGTATGCACCCCCCAAAAAAGCTCTTGTTATTACCCATATCCTCTAATAGAGTCCCATTTACTGACTCGAGCATCGGAGTATTTACGCTGTGATCACCCCCGACGCCTTTTGACTCTTTTTCAGTCTTGTAGGATTCTAAGCGAGATCTTCTCAAAAGCCATATCAGCATTCCGTTTGGAGACAACCTCAATAGATTTAAACCATCTTTAATATTATTCATTATATAGTTGTTTATAATGTCAACAATTATATTGATTGGAAACTTATACATACAAAAAATAAAATTATCTAAGAATAAATCATCAAAAGATTTTTTTCAACAGTATTGACTACAAAAATCTCTTAATATAAAAGATTTTAAGTATTATAATAAAATAATAATAATAAGTATAATATATAGATTAAATCTCATCTAATCTTTAGGGCAAGCCTAAAATGAATAGGTTACCATTCAACTGATTATATTGAATCATTTCGCATATTTCAATCAACTCATTATATTCTTTCTTAATTCCCCCCTTATCTTCCACTAAAACGCTTACTTAAGTATCGTAATGTTAAAGCTTACCCATCATTCCCTGGGAAAATAGGTTGCCAATGCGTTGATCATGCAACGTCGTGTACTCGGAGGGCAAGTAACAATTAAGAAACTTCCGTAAACCCCCCAACCGGCGCACTAGTGTACTTGGAGGGCAAGAAACATAAATACATAAATCCGTGCATTTCGTCTAGTTCTACATGCTCTTCCAAACCTGAAAAGGCTTGTGAGAAGCTGGTCTAACAAAGTAAAAATTCAGAAAAATTTGGAAAAAAAAGAAAGTTATGAAAAACCTAACATCGTAAATTGCCGGCTACTTCAATGGTTGCTGAGGTGGAGGTATAAACTTCTCATTTAGGATAAGAATTCAAGATTTGATTGATTAATGTACGTAACAGTGGTAGCAATTACTAATTGGATAGATTAATTTGATACGCATGGTTGATCCTTGGCAATCCATTAAAGGTACTTTCGTGGAAGAGGCAACCATGAGAAATTAAAGGCAGTCAAAGACGGCTTCTATTCACTTTGGAATTTCTTCCCACCAGAGACAGGTTCAGGCCATTGAGAGACCCGCTTTGACATCTTCCTATGACAAGTTGGTAGTTATCAAATGCCATCACTAAGATACGTGATAAAAATTTGTCACTCACCATTATTTGACCGAAACGGTGGGTGAAT
Source organism: Pouteria campechiana (assembly GCA_036873735.1). Classification (NCBI taxonomy): domain Eukaryota; kingdom Viridiplantae; phylum Streptophyta; class Magnoliopsida; order Ericales; family Sapotaceae; genus Pouteria; species Pouteria campechiana. The sequence continues at coordinate 21,140 of JAYJMB010018321.1, forward strand.
TGACGGTCGTTAGGAAGACCTAAAAATTAATGACCCCATGATAGTCCTCTTCTTCGCACGACTTCATTCACCGCCAACTCTCTCTACCTATCAGTAATTTTATTCCGGCTTCCAAGCCTAGTCCAGAATAATTAACCTCTAGGGCTGGTCCAAAATAGATCATATAACTCCCATCCGTTGTATTGAGGCCTTGTTTGATATAGCTTAATTCGATAGCTTCCGGCTTATTTACTTGAAAAAAGCCATCCTTAGATAAGCTTTGGGTGACATTAGTAAGCCTTAAAACCGTGACCGAGATGAAAGTTTTGCAATAGTAAGTGTGGCGTGGCAGGTTTAGGGTGTCCAATAACCAGATACAAGGCATCTGTCGGCTCAGTGTGCAAGAAATAAGCAACAAGCAATGTGCAGCGCTAAGCAATCCCATCATCACCACCTCATTATAAACTGGAAACAAGCATCTCATAGAACAATGCTTAGTATAATAGTTTTGACTCTGAAAGGGTACAGACCTGTATTATTTGTCCCTCTCTGCAAGAATCAATCATCAATCAATCACCATCAGAACTACAATCGAATCCTATAATTCATGAAAGATCTATGTTCGTACAGCTGTGTGATTAATAGTGTTGTCAGTTTACAAGGCAGCAGTTTCAGGTTTGTTGATCACCTTCTACGCTTCTGATTTCTAAGCTGAGAAGCATCAATCTTGTCTTGCTCTAGTTTCCTCAAGCTCGTCAAGTCCTCTTCACTTACCAATCCATCCAACCTTTGATTTAATGCATACGCAGACCCCATTTTCCTCCTGCATTCCTTGCTTGCGTGTTCGTGGTCCACCACTGGAACGATTTAAAATAAAAAATAAAAAATCCTACAGTGAACAAGAAGTGCAGAGTGTGGATCTTTATAACAGCTCAAATCCAAAACTATGAATTCAGCTCAGTCTTGAACAAACTCTTATTGAATGCAGTTGCGAAGAAATGTATTTTACTTGTGAATATTGGGTAATGTTGTGATGTTTCCTATTCTGGGATTTACAGTTGCAAAGGTCATAAACATGATTGCGTGTATTTATGATTTTGGTATTGTCTACCCAAACATCTGGGACCTTGGCAGTTGGAGTATCCATGAAAAGTTAAACCTTCTGGAAGAGCATTTTCTAAGAATCTGGCCTAGAGTTTAAATGTTTAACCACCTATTTGTTGGCCACCAATATAAAGGCTGAGATTGCATGTTTCAGTAGATGGAAATCATCTACCAAGAGAACTTATGCGTGCTTGTATCTGAAATCATACCTGTGAAACAGCTCAATTCCCAGAACCTGATTTTGGCCCATGGGATCTAAGCAGAATGCTAAGCTGATCGACAGCCCAAAATGCACGGAAATGCTGTTTGGATATGAATAGATAGTGACAAGTAATAATATTGCATATCTGATCCTAAGAGGTACCTCATTAGCACAAGAAATATTCAACAATCTAGATTTGTAGGCAGACAACAACTACTTCAAAACTTGCTAACTGAATGGGAAACACTCTTAGTCAATCCAATTTGAAAAGAATTAAATTTTAGTAAAACTTATGACAATTACGTGATCCTGACTAGACAACTTATCAAGTTGATTTAGACCAGGAAACAGTGAGTCATACTCCTGTTGATTAAAGAGTTTAAATCTTTGATAATTAAGCAACTAGTTCTATAATTAATTATTGTAAGCATCTTTTGTTTCCATATAATAAATGTCTAAGTCAGGTAGAGAATCAGCATAGTCGCATTGATCAAGATCATCAACAGTTGGGTTGAGTTTTATGGTTGGCAAAGCTATATGACCATAGGACATTTCCAGAACTTTGGTTTTGGGAGGAAGATTGAGTTGCCTTGAGATCAAAATTTATCCATTTAAGGTTTTCATTCTTCTTTATTCCACCGTGCCCCTCTCAGTATTTCACAATCAAAACATATCATTACCTCTCGCTACAACTGAAAGAGAAACAGAGGGATCAAAAAGGCAATTTGAAAATGCCTCACCTGGTTTTGGATAGTCTTTACCAATTATGCAATTTGCTTTCTTTTGGATGGCTAATGGTGCTGTCCATGGCTCGTAAATATAATCCTTTGGCATATCTGCCATGATGCAATGGCTCAGCTAAACCAATTTTTAAAAGTCAATTCTTGCTGAAAGTCATGACAGATTGGCACAAAGAAAGTACCTTTCAAAACAGGGAGAAAGTGCCTGATATAATTTCCATTTGGATCATACTTCTTTCCAAAAGAGGTTGGAGAGTAGATACGATAATACTTGTTAGAGAAGTAAAGAAATAGATGAAAAGAAGTCAGCACCTTGCAGCACGAGAACCATGATAAACATCCAATATTTCACCAATGAAATAGAAGCAACAATATGCTCCAAACCTGGTAGAAAAATGATGAACAAGAGAGCCACAACCAATTACCATTGTTTATGGCCCAATCAGAATCTATCAGCAACCTCTCAAAAACATCACGCCCCCTTTCCCAGTGAATAAACTAACATCAAAGTAGATTAGTAATCATTAGTTACAAAATTGATCATTAAAACAACAAAACAGATAACAAAAAAGTTTCATCTTGGTCATGTTTGAAACAACAAGATTATCAAATGCATGCAGTTACTAACCATTAGTTTTAAAAAGAAAATGATGCCAGATAGTTCTGCATATAATCACATCTAGACAAGAAGCGTTTCAATTTGCTTGGTGAGAATAAATAGGTCTATTGTCTTGGAGAAGATGCCAATCATGGAGTTTGCACAAAAAATTGGTCCTATAATTGTACCTATCAATACTTTGGAAACCTCATAGCCAAGTTTTCATAGCTTAATTGGAATAAGAATACTTTATCCGTCACCCTCAATGTTGCTCATGGCATTAATGTTTTATATTAGTTAAATTTTCCTCACTTAAATGCATCAAGAGTCAAGACTTCATTTACATCCTAATGGTCCAAGCAGTACTCAGATTATTGTCAAAATTTATGTTGCTTTTTCAATTTAGTAAAGGGATCTCAAAAGTCTATGGGTTTATAGAGTGTGAATATTAAAAGTGGCAAATGTAGGGTGTCAAAGACCATTGGTTAGACACAATATCATGACCATGAAAAAAAGAAAAGAAATTGTGAAATAGCCTCCAGCAGTTATCATTATTAACTATGGAAAAATGTCAATGGTTTGCTTTGAATGCTTAACTTTCAACTTCATAGTATGGATGTACACTAAAATTGACTAGATTTCTGGATTTTAACCCAACCACTGAACAGCTACTTGAGGAATTGTTGTGAGCACCTGGTATGGCAGTATCTATCAACAGACATGGTGAAAAGAAGGGTTGCTGGTTTGTCTCTAAGATGCACACAGTGTACATTTCACTAAGGCCTTTAATTCTGAAGGATAAATTCTTGGCTAAATTAAGACTTTCAAGTTTGTGCAACTTTCTCTCCTTGTAGAAGTTACATTGCAGGCTAGTATCTACAGTTAGATATCCAGTTGTGGATACTAGTCTCAAGTATTGGATCTGTTTATTATTATTTATTTTGACCAAATTAGTCAGCATTTGCCTGAAAATTTTAACAACGAATCTGGTTCTCTGAGAATACTGTCTCTATAAACAAGTAGCCTGAGTTAAATGTACCTCAGTAGATTGGCTGAGTCGAAAACCAAACCTGGTGGCAGGCTGAGTCCAAGAAGAATTGTCAGGTTCCTGTATAATGCCTTATTTTGTTCTAATCTAATTTAAATCAGTTATAATCAGCATCAGTCACCAATATCTTAAACAATTGTTCTCTATTTGGGGTAAATATATAGAAATTTAGCTGAGCTCGATTAGGACAGCAAGAAATTACACCAAAGGCCTTCCACCAGCAAATTACAATTCCCTTCTAGAAAAGAGCATCAGTAATAGCCCCCCTAATGCATGACCCACCCAAAAAAGAAGAAGAAGAAGAAGAAGAAGAAAAAGAAAAAAGAAAAGGAAGCTCAGATAAGGAGTTATATCAGGTTCACATTCATCTTTCTGCAAAAGCATATGGGAAAGGAAGCTTCTTTTGATGGCACCTCCATGTCATACAGGATTATCGTCATCTACCCTTTACCCTAAGGTGTCTTGTGAAGAAAATACTCAGATGGAACAAAAGGGAAGGCTGAGGACAACCCAAATCATACAACATCATTTGCCTGGATTTGTTTATGAAAAAACATATATTTGAGACCTCATAAAAATTCATTCATTTTTCAATCTATTCAAACTATTCATCAGAGCAGCCAAAAAAATGGTAGGAGGAGATATTATTTCTAAACAAGGTGAAATTTCAAGCGTAATACAAAAACTGCGCATGTGCTAAGAAATAACTATTTGAGCACATCAAACAGTGAATAAAAGATGATGTGCATGTTTGATACCAGAAGCTAGTTGCATATAAACAGGAACATACCAAATCTCCACGGGTGAGAAAACATGCAACCGAATGTCTTGCAAGATGGTGTATCCATCCCCACTTTCGAAGCTATCAGCAAAAGCAACGACCATTTTTAGATGTTTAGCCCAGCATTGAACTATGGAAACGGAAATGGCAATAACTAACTGGTCAAGACGTTGGAAACCAACACAGGTCAATCTTATCAGCAACAGTGGATCCCAACAAACTCAAGCTGATCTAACCTGGACCATGATGGCATCAATCCAAGGGAATCCTGTCCGAGCCTCTCTCCAAGCCACAAGCAACTCCTCATCTCCATGCCAGGTTATCTATAGTTATATACAATGTTCAATTACTAATTTGATTATCACAAAATACTAGCTGTTCATGTGACTAGAAACTTGAATAAGACTATGAGTAATTACCTGTTTGCATATTTTGTTTCCCTTCATCTTATCAAAATTAGGAGTGCCAAAAGCAACCGTGTAGAAGAATTCTCTCCATAATAACTAAAAACAAGTTAGAAGTTATTGAATTAGGAGGTTTTGCTAATATAAGGACTAATGAAGAGTTGATCAACTGACCTGTCCAGCAAGAGAGACTGGTGGTGAAGAATGCTTTTTGACACTCCTATTAACTTCATTGATACAATGATAGAAATACCTTGATGATAGGCAACCAAACTGCAAAAGAGAAAGCAAAAATCAAATTGTGACTTAAATGAAGTAAACATCAAATTGCAACTGTGATCTGCTGAAGAGGGCAACAGGAGAGAGGCAAAGAGATTTGGCCATATGCTAATGCTTAATGATGAATGATACTTGAGCTTTTTTCCTATATATATCTGATTAAGCAGGACAAACTTTAACTTGGGTAGGATATATTGCTGTTAAACTATTATCAGTGTTTTACTTCATTCAGTTTCAAGTTAGGTCATAAGTCATAACACGAAAAGAAAGATGATGCGGGCAGGATATCACAAGCATAACCTAAAATTAAAATGATTCTGAAATAAAATGAGTCTTGGACAAGATGACACGATATCCAGGGATGCACTCAACGATATTACTCATGGATGTCACACTATTAATTAGTTATAAGGAATCTTTCAGTCAATACACTCATGGATAAATTTTCTAAACTTGTGAACCTGTTTTCACTTAATTCTTAAACAATATTTATAGAGATATAAAGCCTCATCGAACAATACACACTTAATACATGGACAGCTTTCTAGATATATCATTGTTTCTTGTAAGTCAAAACACAACTTCTTAAACATTTCGACATATTCTCATAACACTTCTTATCTTCCTAAGTAAGCCAACCCATTTCCAAACATCTTACAATTTCTAAGATTGTCAATCTTCATTTCAAGACTCATGACAATTTCCTGAACAAGTTAATTTAACAACTTTGAAATATGAAAGGACATCTAGAAAACTAAAAGCTGTAAATATCCAAGATTTGAAATATAAAAAAAATACCTACAAAACTGGTAAAAATAGTTAATTTCTAACAAACAACAATTATGCTCCTGCATCAATTGACCTAGCCGAATATCCATATAAGTTAGTCTTGAAGAGTTTTAGACAACTACAGTGGGATATTCATGTCATTGACCCATATCAAACCTCATTATTGAAATCTATAAACTCAGATCAAATAAAATGAAAACAAGCCACTCTCCTAACTGTCATTGACCCATATCAAACCTCATTATTGAAATCTATAAACTCAGATCAAATAAAATGAAAACAAGCCACTCTCCTAACTGTTTAGCGGGCATGGGTTGAGCCAACCACATGCGCCTGTACTGTTTTAACTCACTTTCAAATAAGGTGATAGAACAGTTGTTGCTGGATTCAGAAAAGCAGATGGATCACCCTTTGGCTTCTCAAAATTAGCAACCCACACCTGCAGCAATAAGAAATAACTCAGTCAAAACAGGCAGAAATTTGCAGGAAGGTCATGCCAAGGCATGTCACAGACAAAAAAGAATGAAGTGATATTCAAACATTACTGAGCAGTTTCATGTAATTTACAGGAGTGGAACAATAAGTAACGAGGAACAATTACATTACGAATAGCAGCAAAGATAGCTAGAAAATTTTTCATTACTTCACAACATAATGATATTTAAGGTTGATGGAAAATGCATGCTACAGAGAATTGCAGAAAAATTGTCTGCCATCACTTGTTAAAAGGATATAATACATTTTGTATCATACAGCTATAGCTTGTAAGAGCAGCAGAAGCGTTGGAAAATGGATCATTTTCAAGGAAAAAATATAGTGTAACTCACTTTTTCAGTCTCCAAAAACACCCTGGGTGGAACACTGTTCAACAACCGTCCACCATCACTTCCATTATTCTAATCATTATCTTCATAATCATTATCTTTGACTGCTGAATGATACTGATACTGTTGTATCAATTATTGTGTCAAAATACTGTATGATTGATCTCTGTGGTACAAATGTGGCCCTTATAATTTTTTTAATATGGATTTCTAACTGGGGAACAATGTGCTATGTGGACCAATCGTAGGAATTGAAATGTCATTAAACTTGTGAGTTATCTTTCAAATTTGACTAAAAGCCCTACACCATGAAACATGGTGATTTTGAGATATTAGAGCATATTTTCTTCACCTGCAACAGCTAGTCAACAACTTCTATCTACATGAATTCCTTACCTACAAAAAAAATCATCAGCAAGAATTCAGGCGATTTATAAGAGTTGAAAAAAAACATCTTGTGCAAAATAGAGACAATTTCCACCAAGAAAAGCCAATATCATGTACAATTACCTTATCTTTAAGTGATTCTTTCAACCTATTTAGAGCTATTGATTCACCACCCCGAAAAGGAGAGAATTCTTCCTGCAACACGTCTGTTTTATGAAAGATGTATATCTTCAAGAAAGGAAGTTTTTCTAGAAAAATTTTTATTAACTGCAGTTCCAAACCTGATTGACATCTCCATAACCAAGTTCTTTAATTGTTGGAACACTTAATACTTCACGATCTCCTATATTCCCAAGTGGAGGCAGGCAAGAAAATGTTTCTGCAAGTGGAGCTGCTGGTTGCCCGGCCAGCTTTACAAAAGATTGATAAGTCAACGGCGGCTTCCCCCCATTCTTTGGACATAAATCATTGCAGCAGCATAATAATTACCAATAATTAATAGATGAATAATGGGTCATAAAAACAATAACTCCGTCCACAAATAAAAAGGAAAAATCATCTCAGTACTACAATTGAGAAAATCAGATCTCTAGGCCATGTACCTTTTCTATAATATCTGCTGGGTTGAACAGAGTGTGGCTTACAGGGGAAAATACCTCAATTCCAGATGCAGAGGCATAATCCTGCTCACAGCAATACACACACACACACACACAAACACACACACACACACACACACACACACACACACACA
>JAYJMB010018321.1:29128-43232 GCA_036873735.1 Pouteria campechiana
ACACACACACACACACACACACACACACACACACACATTATTTCTTTTGTGATTGTTACGATTGTAGATACAAACAATAAGCACAATAAAGTGGGAGAAAAAATGAAACTTGACTGTTGGCGTTTCCCATGATAATTCTCAAGGGAAAGAACTTACCTTGACTTGTTTGTCTCGAGCTTGTGAATATGGCTCTGTGTCAAACTCAAAGCAAAGCTTCCCAATATTCCACTAGAAGAAGCAACTCAAGACAAATAATCAAAGGGACACATAAACAAGCTTATAACCAAGAGCAAATACTTATGATACCAAAAAAATTGTATGAACCATGTGCGACAAGCAACATTATTCATTCAAATACTAAGAATTAATGTTTATAAACAAGAATCATATAAATATAATACAGAAATCAAATGAATATCAGCAGAGAAGTATTTTTTTTTTCTCTTTTATTCCGAGTTTCTAGATAATTAACTCTTAACACTTCACGAAATTGAAATTGGGTAACTACACGCTTCACATTGTGCACATCAATGGGGACTGCCAAGCAAGAGGCCGATCCATCATCATACTCAGACTGGTTGCACTTGAAACACACAAGGTCCAACTAATATTTCAATTCAAGCATACATTTGCGACTTCATAATGTAATCAATATAACCCAATTTTGGATACATGCACTGAGATTGGTAGAAGCTCATCTAATGGAATGAAAAGACACCAAGAATCGCAAAGAAGAAAACCCAGTAGTAGAAGTCTTACTTCCTTCAAGAGCCTAATCACGATATGAGCTTGATTCCCTTTAAAAACCAGCAGGCGGGAACCAAGCCTCTTCAAGCTGGAATCGAGGTCGGCCAGGCTCTCGAGCAGGAACTGAATTCTGTTGACGCCGGCACGAGGTGAGCCGGGTGAGAAGGCCTCCGGGTCAGGGTCGAGGAAGTGGGGATCGAGGACGAAGACAGGGTAAAGGTGGGAGGAGCCTTGGCGGGCGTAGTCGAGGGCGGGATTGTCGTGGATGCGAAGACCTTTCCGAAACCAGATGATGGCGTTCTGCTTCGAAGAAGACATGGTTGGAGTTGCAGGGAGGAAAAAGTTGCTGGGCTGTCGCAGAAATGAGCAGGTCCGCATTCCGATGCTAATATGCGCTGGGGGAAGTGACTGAGACCGCTCCTCATGCGTATTTTAGCTTGAATTGGGCGAGGAAAGGCAAAGAGGAGTGGTTGGCTCGTCTCCGGTGGTTTCTGCGTCCCCGCATGCATGTAGAAGGCACGGCACTCTTTTCTGCTAACGTGCGCCCATGGTGCGCATGCATCAGCTCATTCCCGTGCTTGCCCTTTTATTTATCGAAAATTAGCTAGTGTCCCCGTACATGCCACGTGTCTTTTTAGAATCATACAGTTACTTTAATGAATAAAATTATTAAACACTTAGGTGGCACGTACATGATGTAATTAGTGGACTAAATAAATACCTTTTATTTATAATTAAATTTTATTAATATTTTTAGAAATATTAATAAAAATATTCATATTTTATCAAAATATTTCTGAAAATGTTAGTGAATCTGACGGCTTTTTCACAATTATTTAGGAATTTTATTAATTTAAAAATGAATGATTTTGGCATTTTAAAATATTTTAATAAAATATAAATATTTACATAAATAGTTTAAGAAATTAATAAAAAGGTGGGTGCATATATGCAAACGCCACAAATTGGTAAGCTGCGCGTCCGGCGCATGATAGCGCGGGGCGTCCTGCTTCGAAGACGCGGGCATCCTGCTGCCACGTCTCCACGCTGTGGGACTTGCTTTATCTTCCCGCCTTAAATACAAATTGTTATGACCTCTTGTGGGCCATGCTAACACGCCCGTGACGTTATGAATGCCCAGACAAGCTTCATGGCAGTCGCTGCATCCCTGGGCTGGTAGTCGAGCTGAAAGAATGTGGAGGAATGCTTTCGCCTCCGGCATGAGTACTCTCTTAACAGTATGATGGACAAATATGGGAAGCTTTTTTGTTTAAAATATGTAGATAATCGAATGCGATGGGTCATTGAGTTCACTATCGTCTGATTTTTTGGAATGCAAGAGTATTTTGAAAGTTTTATTTTTTTTTAAGGAATTGCAGTGAATCCAAACGATATAGATATATTTACAATTTATATTAACTAATATACGTTTAAACTAAAGTTTTATTTTAAAAAGCAAATATCTAGAAACTGATGAGTTGGGTTGAAAGAAATAGTACCTTAGTTTGCTAAACCGATGTTGCAGTGCAAGGATCGCTGCGCTCCTAAGTTTACCTTTCAAGAAACTTGTCTTTATCTCAACTATTAAAACACGAGTTCACACAAACTCATAACTGTTGGTGAATGCTTAGTTTTAATCATTAGTGTTGGTCTCGTACGCTGGCTTATACAATCAAAATTAACATATGTTTATCAATTACACCAGATGATTATACCACATAAAATTGAAGACACAAAATTTACAGTAGTTTTGATAAATCCTACATACTTCACTTTCCAAGTCAAATTCTCTAACTTGGATTCCACAAGTCAACTTAATTTTAAAGTTACAAGTAATATAAATTTCCTGTCTTTTAATTTTCAGCCACCTAGAGCTGAAATAATAATAATAATAATAATTAAAAAAGAGAGAGAGAGAAGTTTGTTAATAAGTGTGTTTGTGTTGTTTTACTTCTGTTATTTATGCTTGGTTTTAGTTATTATTGCTTTTAGGTCTATTGAGCAGTCCAATATGCAATGATGTTTGGATATAAATAATATTCCATCATAATATCTTTTGATAATTGAGATGTCTAATATTTCATCATTTCTTCAACCTAATCCAACTTCCAACCTGTATCGGGGTGAGTTCGTACGATCCAGGTTGAATCCGACGCAAGCCACGCCCATGTAATGGGCTTGGACTCTCCTGCATGGCCCGTGAAAATGCTCAGGGATGTAAAAGCCTACCCTTTTACGCTGATTGAATGTTCATCTACCTCAATATTCTTATTTTTTATTATCTATATTTTAATTATCATCAAATGCCTTTTTTATTAAAAAATCTATTTATTTTGTCTTTGCCTACTGGATGATTGACATCTCATCTTTTTCTTTTTACCAAAATTACTCTATTTTTGCTGTTATGCTTTTTTTATATTTTCCATTGTTTACAGTCCAATCACACTCGCGCATTTTAATTGCACTTTTTTCCACCATGTTCCACATTTGCGCTCATTACACACGTGACAGACTGTGGATATAATGATATATAGTTAGATGATGAACTTTACAAATGCTAATCTTGGGGTAAGTGGATGAATTATAAGAAAAGGAAATAAAAGAAAATAACAAGGAAATAATGTTGACTATAAAGTGAGTAAGGTTAAAATATATGTTTAATAATGATTAAAAAATTAAATAATAAAAAATAGGGTTATTGAGAAAGATACGAATGATATCAAATCAATCTTTGGAAAATAAAATTTTCTTTCCATGCCTTTCTAAGAGATAAGTAGTCATCTACATCCAAAGAGCTGATATAATGGCATGGGTTTTGTAAAAATATTTTTATAAAAAATCTTAGAGATTTATTATATCCTAGTAAAATTCTTTTAAGTCTTTAATAAAAATCTTTAAGAACATAAAAAAGAAAATATCTCAAGTATATATATCAAGGAATGAAATGGCTACATAAAGTGTGTTATTGACTTGCTGCAAGAAAGAAACATCTATCTCATTCCTGTCTCATTTCAAAGTGAAGCTCTAAGATATCAACCAGTGCCTAAAATTGAAATGCAATTTTTCTGTAGACTATGATAATTTATTTATGCAAAATGTGTGCAGATGTGCCAAACATGACATAGAAGAAAAAGAAACTGGTGGAATTGGATGAATATCAAAGGTGAATAGGGCTACAACTAATAGAAGGGGGCCAACTGAACCTTGGATTTGCATCATATGGGACATTCTTTAAGCTCAAAGCATTGGAGGAGAGAGAGACTATGATGGACATCCAAGTTGTCTATGACACCGAAGCTAAAGAAGAATCTGCAGATAAGCTGATCACGATCACAGATTCAACATTGCTTTTCATCAAATTGCCTACTCAGGATGGATTGATGATTTGATCATTCCATTTCCTATGCATACATAAATAAGAATGGGTGTACAGGTAGGGGGTTTAATGGTGTTGAAATTGGGACCACTCCACCATTTCCAAGGCAGTGGTTGCTTATCCTTGTATCACGTACCATTGTGTTTGCATATTCCTGTCTATCTATACACTAATATTGAGAGCTTTGAATCTTATCATTAAATTTCTCATGGCATGATCTACCTCTACAAACTAATCTCTCTTAGAAAATTATCATTAAATTTCTCATGATATGGACTGCTTGTACAAACCAATCTCTCTTCATATTCTTGTGGAAGGTAAAATGACCTATTAGAAATGATTTAAATTTTAATATTTTTAGTCACAGTTACTGCAATTTGGAATTAATTTTGGACTATGGTGAATCAATTTTTACATTGGAACGACATGCTCTAAAATAAGCTAGTTATTTCGGGAGAAGAACCGAGCGGTATGCTAATTAGGGTGTGCTTAATTAATTTATTTAAAAAAGCAAATATCTAGAAGCGAGTTGGATTGAAAGAAATATTACCCTAGTTTGCTAAGCTAAGGTTGCAGTGAAAGGATCCCTGCACTCCTAAGTTTACCTTCCAAGAAGCTTGTCTTTAATTATTTGTGTTGGTCTCCTACGATGGCTCATGCAATCAAAATTAACGGATGTGTAATAATTACACCAAATGATTAAACAAAGACAAAATTGAAGACATACAAATTATAGTGGTTCCTACAAATTTGATCTATTTCACACTTCAAGTCAAATTTACTAACTTAGGTTTCACTAGTCAACTTAATCCTAAAGTTATAAGTGGTATAGATTTCCTTTCTTTTTCTTATTTAAAACCCTAGATAGCTTGTATAGTTGAATCACTTACACATATTCTAATTATTCAAACTATCTTTTGGTTTACAATCCTAACCAAGATACAATTAATTCAATGAATAAATAAGCAAAATCATCTTACAACCAATCAATGTTACAAGTGACTCCGAGCTTCAATGAACTTCACAACATTCATAATGATCACTATTAGGGAATTCCAATACAGATAATTGAATATCAAATTGGTACTGCACCACGTTAGATTCCGACCCTAAATGGGATACCTCTTCCTACTACTACACAGTCTCATGAGACCAAGACTCAGATGCGTATCCTTTTGGAATCTTTCTCTGAGCAATGATCCTCATCTTACTTGCGTACAAGCTACCTATGCATCCCGACTATGCACCCGTGCTCAACTATAAATACACACAGGTATGTGCCTCAAAACACAAACTCTCTTTATCATCCCATCATCTCTAAAATAACCCCTTACTGACTTGAGTGTCTGAGTGTTTACACCGGGAACACCCCCAGCATCCTCCAACTTTTGTTCTAGTCTTGTAGGATCCAAGACAGGATTATCTGGAGAGCCACATCAATATTCTGTCTGAGAATGACCCAAACATTGGCACCGTCTATAGGAACATTTTTCAACTAAGCCTAAAGATGTCTGACAACATCCAAGACCGCACAAATGTTCCCTCTCTCCCTACCACAATCACCAACCTGCCTTCCTCATTAAACCAAAATGGCGGTACTATATTCCCTGGGGATTTGTTGAGCCAATTTGGTCCGACAAGTCAATAGGTGATAGAACAGATGATGCAAGGCATGATGCAATAATTCATGTAACAATAAGGCAATCTTGTGGGCAGAGTTCCTCCTCAGCCATCCCGCCCTCAAGTGGATTGGGTAGAAAACGGATCCGAAAACCACGTGGAAGAAGGTTTCTCGCCAACCACTCCGGTCCCTGGACCGCAACTTGCCAATTTTCCCCTGGCGAAGCAACCGACAAGCCCTATGATCATTCACGCTATAGGGAGACCAGTGAAGTAGAATACAGTCAATTGCCCGGTCAGTGCAGTCAACAGCATCCAGGAGTCGGCCTAAAGATACGAAACCTACAGGCAAAAAAGGGAGCTTTCGTCTCACCCTAAGTTGAAAAGGCTTTATGAAGACCACACAATGAAGAACAAAAGAAGGAACCCTTAGATGCATATAGAGAGGCTACACGCGAAGTGTTCTCCTTTCATCCAGGAGATCCTAAAAGAGCCAGTTTTGAAGGGATTCCAGATGTCATCTTTGGAAGCTTATGATGGAACCACAGATCCGGACGACTACCTCGCTAGGTACGATGGACAGATGACCTGGGTAGGAGTCTCAGACACCATAAAAATGCCACGTCTTTCCCCCAACACTCAAGGGAGTAGCACTATCGTGGTACCAGGCGTTGACTCCATAATCAATTAACTCTTTCAACAACCTAGAAGAGCAGTTCCGGAAGTGCTTCATTGGCCAGCAAAGGTAGAGAAGGATCGTTGGATCATTGCTGTTGATCAAGCAAAGAGAAAATGAAACCCTCCACGAGTATGTCAATAGGTTCAACCGCCACTCTTTCAACATAGAGAGGTTGGACTATAATGTCAAATTGGAAGCACTACAAGATAGCATCTCGAATGCCAACGTGAGGTATCAACTCCACCTATGGCCCCTTAAAGACTACTTGGAGCTCTTAGAAGACTACTTAGAGCTCTTGGAGGACATAAACAGATACATCGAGGTGAATGAAAATACTAGGAGGGGACAGAGCTGCTCTCCCCCAAGACACTAGGAAGATTGCCCTTCCTTGAGGCCCCGAGTTGACCACTCTCTCCCTAAGTGTCGAACCATCCGCTCCCCGAGGCGTCAGGACAACCACTCCCCTCTACAATGTTAGAATGACAACAACCATGGATCTGCTTAGTGTAGACCATTGAGGGCTCTCGTGACCCCCTTTAATCATCCGGCAGTGCATATACTCCATGAAATCTAAAAAATAGGGATATTGAATCCATAATCGACCCACCATCAAAAGCAGATAGAGCGTGGACGCCAACAAATACTACCTGTATCATAAAGACATCGGCCATAATACAGAAAAATGTCGCATCCTGAAAGAAAAAATTAAAAAGATCATAAAAGGCAGAAGGTTACTGCACTACCTTGCAGGTAACCCCCAAAGGACATCAGGCGGGGAGAATGTTAACTCAAAAATCAAGCAGTCGTAAGGAGGAATGATAGAGACCCCACAACGAAAGTGAACCAATGAACAGCAACAATCATCAACATCATCATTAGCGGTCCCGCAGCCAGACCGCCGATAGATCCTCCACACGTAAACTTAATCAGATAAAGTTCCAAGAGAAAGAGGGAAGAAGAGGATTTTCTAATTATCTTTTTCGAGCAAGATATTGAGAGCAGGTCTAGTGGACAAGATGATGCAGTTATCATCACAGCAGTAATATCAAACTTCCAGGTGAAACGAATTATGGTGGACATCGGCCTTCTGCAAACATTCTATTCTACCACTACTTCGAAAAGATGCAGATTAGTAGGAAGTCACTATGGGTACCGCAAACATTCCTGGGACACCTGGGTCTCAACAAAATGGAGGCGGTGGTATCTACATACCACCTAGCTATTAAGTTTTCTACATTTATTGGAATAGGTACAATCAGAAGAGACCGAACGATCACCTAAGAGTGTTACGAAATATCACTGAAGGAGAAGGTATCACGCAATATGATAATCGATACCATGGACATAAGGGATAAATAAAAAATACCAGGAGCGAGCCGATAGAACCACTAGAGACTGTTCTGCTTATCCCCGTCTCTGCGAAAAGAACTGTCCAGATCTGTTCCGCCCTAGAAGTCCTGCTTCGCCAAGAGTTAATAGATCCGCTGAGAAAGAATGTTGACGTATTTGCATAAGAACCTTCGGATATGCTTGGGTTGGATTTGTCAATCATCTCACATAAGATGGCCATCGACAATGTCTACAAACCAATCAGGCAAAAGAAGAGGTTATTCTCACAAGAGAAGAAGGAAGTCATTACAGCAGAGGTAGATAAATTGCTCAAATTCAGATTCATTAGACCAGTGCAACACCCCGAATGGTTGGCCAACGTGGTTATGGTGAAGAAAGCCATCAGAAAATGGCGCATGTGTGTGGACTTTACCCTACTTAACAAAGCATGCCCAAAAGATAGTTACCCTCTTCCCAACATTGATCAATTGGAAGACTCTATAGCTTGCCATGAGTTGCTCACCTTTATGAATGCTTTCTTAGGGTACCACCAAATCCAAATGCACAAGCCTGACCAAGGGAAGATTGCTTTCATCACTGATGTCAGCACATTCTGCTACAAAGTAATGCTGTTTGGATTGAAAAACACTGGAGCTATTTATCAAAGGATGGTGAATAGCTTATTCAAACACCAAATCAGCAGAAACATGGAAGCATATGTCAACGATATGGTGGTAAAAAGCAAAACCCAGAATCACCATCTTTAGGACCTAGAAGAAATGTTGCACACCCTCAAAAGTTATAGGATGAAATTAAATCCCCAGAAGTTCATTTTTGGTTTGCATTAAGAAAATTATTGAGATTTTTTATTTTACAGAGGGGTATCGAGGCAAACCCTGAAAAAATCCAGGCCATCTAAGACATGACGATGCCCAACAGCAACAAAGAACTTTAGCATCTGACAGGTCAAATAGCAGCACTTAATAGGTTCTTGTCCAAATCCACAGAAAGAAGCCTCCCATTCTTTAAAGCACTCCGAAAGGGAATGACAATAAGCCTGAATAGAGAAGAGATCAGCAAGGAGACAAGGAGATCCTTTGATGAACTCAAATCCTATCTAGCCATTGTCCCTCTGCTGAGCACAAAGGAGTAGGGGGAGATCCTAAGCCTCTACCTCACTGCCAGACCCAAGACTATAGTAGAAGCATTGTTCAAGAAACAAGGCCAAACTCAGAGACCCGTATACTATATCAACAAGATCTTGAGGGATGTGGAAATAAAGTACCCTACTATTGAAAAAATTGCCTATGCTCTAGTGATCGCTACAAGAAGACTCCGACCATACTTCCAAGGTCATCCGATCTGTCTACATGGACCAGCCGCTCAGGCAACTCCTGCAAAAGATGGAGTTATCAGGATGCTTCATCAAATAGTCCATAGAACTCAGCGAATTTGACATTGAGTTTGTACTGAGGACAGCCATCAAGGGCTAAATCTTGACTGATTTTCTAGTTGAATACACAGGAAAAGTGGACGAAACAAATGAAAGAAAATTCATCCCGACAGTCACAAAGCCAATAAAGTTTGATCAAGCAGCGGATCCGCTCCAAGGGCTTATGGTGATGCAAACAGAAGAGCTGCATGGACCTTCCGCAATGGATACGAATCCATTATCAAACAACATCGCCCACTAGAGCCCGCACATAGACAGATCGTCTAAGAAGGATAGCGTCGGAGCTTGACTTATCCTTTAAAGCCTTAAAGGACACACGATCGAGTATGCACTATGGTTTCACTTCTCAGCAACCAACAACGAAGTCGAATATAAGGCTCTCCTAGCAGGGCTCAAGATTGCTCAATTGCTCAAGATCATCAACTTGGTTATCTACAGAGATTCTCAGTTAGTGATGAAGTAGCTGACAAATGAATATGAGGTAAAAGAGTCACTCATGAAGCAATATTTGTCGGCCTCTAAAACAATGTTGGGATGAATCCGCAAAATCGACATCGTTCAGATACCTAGTGATGAGAATGAGTAGGCAAATAGACTGTCAAAGCTGGCCACAGCATCCTCTTTTCTCTCGCGAAAAATTATCCTACTGGAACACCTCCTAACTCCTAGTGTTCCTAAGATAGAGCAAACAACAATAGAGGAAGCGGAACCCTCTTAGATGGACCTCATCTATGTATATCTACAGAAAAAAGAAAAGTTAGCAAATCTGGTAGAGGCCAAGAAATTGGTACGCTTTGCCGCTAAATTTCTTTACCTAGATGACAAGCTCTACCGAAGAGGACACTTACACCCATATCTATGGTGCGTAACTGAGAGGGAAGGAAAGAAGATCCTCAAGTAGATACATGAAAGGGAATGCCCGAACCACATTGAAGCAAAGCCCCTAGCTTTCAAAGCTGTGAGACAAGGGTACTTCTGGCCCATAATGGCAGAAGATTTCAAAGAATATATCAAAAGATTTGATAACTTTCAAAAGCATGCATCCATCCGTCGACTGTCTGCTACCGAACTCTCAACAATCAGCAGCCCATGGCTTTTCTATCAATAGGGAATGGACATCTTGGAACCCTTTCCCCCAATCATCGGAAGAAATAAATACACATTCATTGTCGTGGATTACTTCACAAAATGGGCAGAAGCTAGAGCAACTAGGTCAATATCAGCAGAACAAGCCAAGAGCTTCTTGATACAAAGTATAATGTGTAGGTTCAGAGTCCTAGGGGTCCTCATCATTGATAATGGAATGCAATTTGAAAGCAAACCATTCAAGAAATCTTGCACCTTATATGGGAACCGAAAAAAGTTCTCTTCTGTAGCACATCCGCAAACACTAACAAGAATATCATAACTAGCCTACAAAAGAAGATGGAAGGCTCCAAAGACATTTGGTACCAAGAGCTCCCAAAAGTACTCTGGGTGTTGAGGACAATCCCAAAGAGTTTGACAAGCGAAACTCCATTTATGCTGACTTACGGATCCAAGGCTGTGATCCCAATAGAACTAAGAATCCCCTCCACCTGGACCGCCAATTTCAACAAAGAGATCTACACAAAAGCCCTAGAAACTAACTTGGATCTGCTAGAAGAAGCAAGGGTCAACTCCCAAGCCTGGATGGCCCGACAGCAAGCCTAGGTAAAGTAATACTATGTTTGAAAGCTAAAAACAATGAGCTTTAGAGAGGAAGACCTAATACTAAGGAAGGCATCCGTCAGGGACCCTACCCACACCGAGGGAAAGATCGCTTAATACTAAGAAGGCCCTTACAGGGTAGTCAAAGCCATGAACAATGGCACTTATTAACTACAGAGGCTAAAAAATAGGAATGTCCCGAGAACATGGAACGCAGAGCATTTGAGGATATACTATCAATAAATTTTTCTTCTAAATCTTACTTTTCATGTACAATTAGTTCAACAACTTAATAAAATATTCTATGATTCTTCTTCCATGATTGAGTTCCTGGTCCCACTTTGGCCCGATTAGGAGGAGTTCTCGGTTCCTCTTCGGCCTTACTAAGAGAAGTTCCTGATCCCGCTATACTACGCTAAACTAAGAGGAGTTCTCAATCCTGCTTTGGCCCAACTGAGAGGAGTTCTCAATCCCGCTCTGGCCTAATTGAGAGAAGTTCTTGGTCTCGGTATACTACGCTCGACCAAGAGGAGTTCCCGATCCCACTTTGGCTAGACCGAGAGGAGTTTTCAGTCCCGCTCTGGCCCGACCGAGAGGAGTTCTTGGTCCTTCTATACTACGCCCAACTAGGAGAAGTTCTTGGTTCTGCTTTGGCCTAACCAAGAGGAGTTCTTGGTCTCACTATGCTATGCCCAACTAGGAGGAGTTCCCAGTCCTGCTTTGGCCCGATCAGGAGATGCACTTGACCAGAGGCAGAGGCCAACAAAACGTTTGCTCTATAAATAAAAACCTGACCTTTTGGTCAAGTAAGTGGCCCCTCACCTACCCTTATCCCATGGGCAAACATCAAAAGGCACAAGTAAGAAAATGCTTCATAATTACATTCACAAGTATTCTACAAAGTTCGCATGTGCACAATCAAAGATAGAAAAAATATATCTTTTTATTTATAAAATGTGTACATTTACATACCCTAGGGAGTTTTCTAGCTACTTTACTCTTACAGGAGTCGAATGTCTGCCTAAAATAATCCACCATCTGCTACAACAGCACCTCCTGGCACTCCAGCTCTTTGGCAAGCTGCTCTAGACGCATTCGTCAAACCTAAGATATCTCCATGGCATGCTGCTCCCTCTAAATGTTAGTCTCCCACTGCAGAGCCTCCTCCCGCCTAGCAGCTTTCACCTTTATCCTTGCTAGCTGTTACACCTTAGCCCCAATGACCGTGACAGCAACATCCCACTCAGCCCTAGCCTCCTGGGGGAATGCTTGACTAGCCTCTATGCGAGCATAGCAGTGTCCCACTCGGCCTTTGCCTCCAGAAGAGACTCTTTATTTTCTCGTTGCACTGCAACCGCAGTGGCCTCCATCTTAAGGAGGGAATGCTCAACCTCTTTCTATGTGAGCACCACAACGTCGTGCTCCGCCTCTACCCTTTTAAGGACACCCTTAGCCTCCTCCCTCACCTAGACCACAGTATTGTGTTCTGCTAGCACCTCGTCCTCCTTCGCCTTCAGCTCTGAGGCAGTCCCCTCCAGCCAATTGAAGCGGACCCGCTCCTCCTCCAACTCTGCCATTGCGGCAGAGAACTCAATGACAGCAACGTCTTACTACTCCTGAGTAGTCATAAGCTACCGCATTACCCCCTCCATTCGATTGATAAAGCCCTACCTTTTAATCGCATGCCACACGACGTCAAAGGCAGAATTGATTAGGATGCCATCCCAGGTGCACTCAGTCACCCACGCATGAGCCCTGAGGCATGCTACCTTGGTAATAAAGGCGTGTACTGGTGCCGAATTCTCCAACAAAAATAGGATTGGCGTCCTCCCAGCAGGAGCGGCATGGGCCGAAGGGGAGGACTAAGAGAAACTCTTACTAGCTGAGGTAGCACTACCACTACTGGAGCCAAATCCAGGAGCTAGAGCATGCTCGCCCAAGCTTGAGGCCTCGCCCTAGAGGCTAGGCAGGAGGACCCACACTGGGACCTACAAATGGATGCTTTAGTACACGAGCCAGCTGGTTGAAGGAGAACAAGCCTAAAAAAAGGAGAGTCAATAACTGAAGACAAGGGAGAGGCAAAAAATGCATTTAAGTCATAAAAGGCACTTACCAGCAAGAGTGGAGGTAGGAGGAGAAGCCACAGCTGTGTTAGGCAGGGGCTCCTATACAACTACCTCCTCATGGGGCTCCGCTAGAGTTAGTCCCTTTCGAACCTTTACTACTCCTCCCATAGCCTCCTCTAGAGATATATCTTCAATTGAAGCCAGTTCTGAGGGACAGGAAGGAGTGGGAGGAGAGGGAATGGATGCTGAAGGAGCAGCAACATCTAAGGGGTGGAGTGGGGACACTACAGTGGCAAGCAAGACAGAGGACACGTTGGCCCTAACGGAACTAGCAAGCATGTAAACTGCTGCCATAGAAGAGGGGATAGAGACAAGATCGACAAAAGGAGAGGGGGGGGGGGGGGTTGCGAACTATCCCACCTAGGAGCTCATCTAAGTCCCCCCAAGAGCCAAGAGCCCCCGCATAGGTCAAGCTAAGGCAAGGGGAAAAAGGCTGATCGGCTCCCCCAGGATGATCGGAACCCTTGGATGAAGAAGAGGAAGGAGAGGAATATACAAGAGAAGAAGATGAATAAACCCTAAACAGACCCCCATTAGGAGAATGTATTACGTTCAATGAAGTTGGAACCAGTGACCTCTCCCCAAGGGATTCGGAAGAAGGAAAAGAAGAGGGAATAACAGAATGAGGCTGCCTCCTCGCAGCGGCCTTATCCCTCTAACACCTCGATGGATCCACCCCTTTGGCCTAAGGGGTCTGCACAGCAAAGGGACCAAAAGCAGCAGGAGGAGCCGGAGGAGGCGTTATAGGAACATGGGCAGGCGTAGCAAAAGGAGCCGGCATAGCAAAAGAAGCTGACTTCTGAGGACTAAGGAAAACAATATGAGGAAGGAGCTCATACTCACTATAAATAACGGACCTAAGCTGGGGAAGGGACAAGGTCAAGAATAATGACTTTTTAACCCGAAAAGCCACATGGGAAGTCCGCCTGGTGACACTGCTCAGCAGTGGCCATGGAGGGCGGGGAATGAGGTAAAAGTAATATGAAGAATTTAAAGCCTTGCTAAAGGAGAAGATCGACGCAAACATTGCAAAAGAAAAGATAAAAATCTTCCCCAAGCTATGAACCCAGTGAGAGAGAGAGAGA
>JAYJMB010018332.1:2111-43223 GCA_036873735.1 Pouteria campechiana
TTTTTAACTATTTATTTAATTTTTTTTACTTTAAAATTATGTGTTTTCAGGGTTATTTTTGTTAATTCATATTATATTTAACACTGTTTATTGATTTAATGGTTATTTCCTGATGGATTCTAACATCAGGCCTAGGGATATTTGTGCAAGACAAAATAAACCGTAGGAGTATACATGCAACTATTAAAATTATGTGGTAATTGGTGCAATTTAGTCAAAAGAAAATGAGTCTGTTATGATGTAAAATACAAATGGTTTCTTTTTCTTGGATTTCAAATTAAATATATTCATCTTTATATTTCTAAATTAAATGTTTTGAAAAAATTTGAAATATCATGAATCAGTTCATTCATCGTGTGAGCCAAATGAGAACAACAGAAGCCAAAGAAGGAAAGCAAGACAGGCAAAAAGCAGCAGGGTCCCGTGCAGAGATTTTACGCGTGATTTTGCATTGATTTGTGTGGATGTGGGCACATTTGGCGTGGATATGTGCATCGTGGATGGTGGGTGGGCGATAAAGACATTTATTTTCACTTGTATTCTCTTTACAGCTCCATGTCCCCAAATGCTTCATACTCGGTAGTTTTGCAAGGGAACATTAGAGTAGCAAATGGCAATTTTCTTGCCGGCACAAAACACGAGCTGCTAGTGATTAGTACTAACACCCTCACCTCAATTGTATTGTTGACTTGCTCCTCCAATTGTACCCCATTTTAATTTCTTGTTTTTGTAGAAACCTAAATCTTATCATCCACATGACATTTGTGTGGATGTAATCAATTGATGTAGATTTTTTTGATATCTTTACAAAATCGCGCCATTTTTTTTTGGGGGGGGTTGGGGGTAGTTCAATCTCTGCGTATGTGTTACATCCAATTAATAAGGCTATAAAAGTCTGCAAAGGTGGTGGGGTTGGGACGCTAAAAGGACATGGATGAAATAATGAAATTAGTTGTTGATGATAATAAGAAGATGACATAATTAATGCAATGATTAAGCAAAGATTATGATGGTGATGATGGCACATGCAAGTGCCACTTAAGTCTCTGCTCTATTTCCTCTTAGGTAAAGCACATGTCATTGAGGAAGACCTAGCGTTTTAAAAGGTAAGTTATGTTATCTTAAAATGGAGCAGAATTTTAGGGAGAATTATCAAATACCACATAAGATTTCAATCTTTACAAATACCCTTGAAGGGAATATTACAAAGGCCTCCTAAGGTTTGTTGAAAACCTCAAATGTTCCTTTAAATTAAATATTTTTCCAAAATAATAATATTATCTCTCTATTCAAATAAGAGAAATCAGTATATTTAGTGTCCTATACCTAAAATTTAATCCTTTCATTAGATTTAACGGTATCATTAAGACAAACTAAATAAAATTAAAGTGATTGGCTTAAATTATAGTACCAAATCAGAACATATGTTTTTGGACTATCATAATATATAACAGAATGATTTAAATTCATTAGTTATATAATATATGTGGACAATTGTACTTATAAACAGTATATAGTCAATAAATTAGAATAGATTGGATTGATAAAAATATATTTTAAAAACATTTGGTTAATTTCACCTCAAATTATTTTATTTTATGATTTTTTTAATGATTGATCTAAAATAGTATTGAAATCAAGTGAATGAAAAAGATTTTATATATAGCCTGAACAGGCTTATGAACACCAATTTCTCATGTGTGACTAAAGTATAATATTCTCATTGTGAAAAAAAAAAAAATTTCAAGGGGAATTAAGACTTTCAACAAACCTTTAGGGGTGTATTTGTAAAAGATGAAACATTAGGGGTGGGCATTGATAATTTCTCAAATTTTAATTTAAGCATTCTTTGTATGTATCTCATCCACATATCCTTGTCATCCATTCATGTTGGACTCTGATAGACCCAAAAGCAGCAGCTCACCCGTGCTACATACCAGAAAGCGTGCCTAGCGCAGAAGGGAATGATTATTTGATGGTGAAGGTCTAATAAATGATGCATGCCATCATTAGCTAAGAAATGTAGCACAGCATGTGGGATATTGGGCGAACATGATCATTTCATGGTGGATAGCAATAGCATGACCTTTGCGTGGAAAGGGAAAGTGCTCTCTTTCTTTTTCTTTTTTTTTTTACATGAGATTAGGTTGGTGGGGCCCACCTGTATGATTATTAAACAATCGCCCACCTGGGCCACCATCCATTTGTTTTCCAAATTCCCACTGTAAAAATCGAGCCTGGAGTTTTTATTATTTGAAAGTTAATTTGGATCCATTAAAATTATCAATCGAATTGTAGTCTATTGAAATTTTGAACTGTTTGTGATTTTTTGCATCTTAGCTAAACACCAAATGTCAAACATCACTAATGAATTAAATTTTATAAAAATATTTTTTTAAAATAAAAATAGCGCATTTTCGGGTGAAAATGTTTTCATGGGATCATATTCCTGAAAAAAAATAGACAGAGATAATAATTGAAAAAGTAGGACGGTTAAGATAGATAGCTAAAATTTTCATTTCTTGAAAAAAATTTCCATTTCTCAGGGAAACTGCCTTTGATTAAAAAACCAATCATAGCATCTTGGTATACGTCAGATCCTGTCAGAAAATCCCTATCGTCCATCACTGCTGAAAGATGCTTGGGTCTTCAGCACTGGAAATGAGGCCATTCTAAGCAGTGAGTTCAGACAACAACTAAAATTAACAAAGAAAGGAAATCTTTGACTGGTCAGAATTTGGATGGCACAGCTCTTAAAAAGAATAACAAAGGATTCATTTCTAAGATCTAAGCATTCCATTGCATCCACACAAGTCATAAAAATGCTCGGATCTTGGTTGCTTCATGTGATCCACATTGCAGCCTGCACCTGCTTGGTGTGCGGCTCGATGAATAAATAAAAAAAAATAAAAAACAAAAAAGGAAAGAGAAAATAGTGGAAGAAGAAAGAAGACGTGGTGGACTAATGCCGGAACCACCAAATCTTTGAACTTCACATAAAGCAATATAGTACAGATATTTTTCATAAATCATGTTATTTTAAACCCTCAAGCTTTTGAGAATTGTAATAAGACCCTCAGGTCTACCCCTTGGGCTTGAATTGAAGCACTTGCAAAAGGGCCGAGTGCATTCTCAGAACCTGATATACTCATTTACTTTGGATTTTTCCATTAAAAAAATTGGCAGTGACTTGGTTGTGGGATCCAAAATCCACATGGCCTTTTAATTTCACCCTACACTGTGTAATATTTTCAATATAATTTCTTTTTTATATGCAAAATCATTCAAGTCGAACGTAAAGATGGGTTACACAAAAAAAATGTAGAAATTATACATTTATTATAAAATCATAATATAGCCCACTTTTTACGAGTGCCAAATTTTTATTATTCACTATTTAGACGATTTATACATGGAATGAACCTCAAAATAATTTCACTGGCAAGAACATCCTGCATCATGATTTGGCTGACTTTTGTCTAAGTTAAGTGGTTTTTATTATTAAAATTATAGTATATTTAGAATATCCAACGCAGTTATGCAGCAATGTTGACTTAAAATGTAGTATGTGTCTCTCAAATTGCACAAGATGCAGAATTATCAAATTCCCCAAGTGGGATTTGATAAGTTCTCTGCCGAACCGCTGTCCTAGAAAGCTAAGAGACATTTAAGTGGACTTTTAAAAAAATTTCAATCACATGTTGTGAGAACTTAGAGCTGTAAGAGCAATTTAGTCTCAGCCTCTTGTGATGATTATTCACCCGTTTCTAACAATAAATATTCTGAAGATGTGGAGATTCCACCGAATATTAAAGGTCCAAGAAACGAGAACAAAACAGAGATACAGCTCCCCTCATCTCGCCTTTTTTTATCCCCTCTTCTCATTTATTTGTTGTATCAGAACTGGTGACCTACATGCAGCAGTTCTGTTGTAACCGGTGGGCACCAGTGCCACCCACGTCCACATCACCTGTTTGAAAAATCAGTATCAAGAAGAAGCCAAGTCCTCTGGAGAAAGCATTTCTGATGCTTGGGCGAGGGAGCAGTGCTTTTAGCCGGAGGTCTGAGAGATGAACTCCTGTTGACGTTGATTATACAAGAACCCACCTCTTTTTTTTGCCACAGAATTATAAAATAGTGAGGCATTGGAACTCTCCCACCTCAAGTCACTGACTCGCTGTAGTAAAATATAATAAACTTAAAAAGTATCCTATGATAAGTGCTGACATGTAAGATACTTAATATGAATTCAGTATGCTCACACGTGCCATCTTTTTTGCTATCCATGCATTTCCCCTTTCATGGTCGAATGCAAAATGCCCAGATTGTGGTTCCCACATTTTTGCGGCTATCGAGCATTGCACCGAACCATGTTGTAAAATTTGGAACATAACCCATTTCTGTGCTTACAGGCGAATAACAACAGAAATTTAAATTTTCTATTTTTTCCAGGGTCGAACGATCGAAGTGGAATCTTTTTGGCGGACATTAGGCCGACAAATTTGGATGGATCAGTCCATTTGGACCGTCAAACATGACGGCCGACCATTGAGTCCGCGAATCAAAAGGAGGGATGACCATTGAGGCGCGCGGATTCAGCATACAATGCAATTGATGCCACGCCACAAAAATGATGGCCAAAGCGTCAGATAAATCAATCGAATATCTTGAATTGGATGGAAGAAGTTCATATTCGTGTGCTTCTCAATTTAAATTGTAAATGAATGGTTCGACGCTGGCTATTGCCGACATAAGAGTGAGTTTTAATTTTAATGGCTAGGATTTGGTTGATCTTGGTAATCAAATGGAAGAGTATTGCAGAGAAAGCGTACCTTTTTAGATCGTTTTATCTTTCTTAAACTCCGATCTGTTCACTTCATGCTCTTAACGAGTCCGAGACAAATAATACAATAAAAAATGCCTCAATCCCACAACTCAGATGACTTTTATTAATCTAAGACCTCATCCAATCCACTCACTATCTCAACCTATCCGCAATGCCCTTTCTATTATAGATGGGATAAAGAAATGTCTAATGAGAGGAAACATCTCCATAAAGGATGTTGCCCCTCAACTACTCGTGATTGGTGACAACGTTTCAACAGTTGAAGATCACTTAATTAGTAAATCCAAGTCTTACTACCCTCTCATCAAGCACTATTAACACATGAGACATTGTGACTTATTCTTGAAACACCTTAAACCTCTGAATTGTTATACCACAACTTCTGAATCTGTAAAACACTTTAATATTGCAGAAAGTTTTTCAGCTTCTGAGATGTTATTCAAGAACTTATGAAGGTTGTGAATCAACATCATCTTCTAACTTATGAAACTTTAAAGCCTCCTCCTAAAACTTTGGAATTCAAATTCTGAGCCTTCTTGCATTCTCTAGAATCTAAATTCTTCTTCTGCATTACTCTCTAAAATGTATCTTGCAACTTATGAAGTCTCCACAAATTCTATGAGTTCGCTCTTAAGGTTTGAACACGCCTCTTAAGTTGCTTGTGAACTTGTGACAGTTTCATCTGGAACTTTTTTTTCCATCTAAGCATATCTTCTAAATTCATAAATCTTAACAACATATCATTAACTTAATTTAAGTCATTCATCAAGTTTGTTATCATCAAAATTATATACTTAAACTCAACAGATATAACTGTTTTGGGGTGTGAAATGGAGGTTAAATGAAAAAAAAAAAAAAGGT
The DNA here is from genome assembly GCA_036873735.1 of Pouteria campechiana. NCBI lineage: Eukaryota > Viridiplantae > Streptophyta > Magnoliopsida > Ericales > Sapotaceae > Pouteria > Pouteria campechiana. The sequence goes on from JAYJMB010018332.1 coordinate 7,819, forward strand.
AAAAGAAAGGTAATGATGGTACCAACAGATTAATGAAAGAAGATAATAATTCAAGAAGAGAATAAGATGAAGGAATATGATGAAGACAAAAAAAAAACAACATGACCTTGAACAAGATCAACCTTCCATGAAAAACAAAATCGACTGTGAAAACGTAGGTTTAGTAGGGTGTAAAGGTAAATGTGACGATAGAAAAGATGAAATTAATTATCTTCTAACAAATAGATTGGTCTAGTCTTTAACAGTATAAAAGGGAATAAAGGTTTTATAAACCCCACAAAACGCGCCCTAAATCTACAGGGGCATTCCAGTTCAGTTAGTAGTCGGCCAATTACGCAACTTTCACCGTTAGAAACCGGACACAACACGTACGGACTGTGAAGGCGAATGGATTTTTACGACAATTTGTGGATTCTCACATGGAAAGAGTCATGCGCAGACTTGGCAGAAAGATTTTGAAAATTTAAAGCAGCTGCCCGCCAGGGTTGTTGACCAAACCACCAAGCTATCAGGCTCAGACAGCTGGACTCCACATCCCATCCCCTGTTCATCACGCTGCCATTCTTTCATTGGCGACCTTACCTTGCCAGAATCATACGCGTGCATTTGGTGCTGGACTGGGGGATCCATACTCCCGCATCATGCAACTTCAACCAACTACTTCGCTGTATCTACTCTTTTATTTGAAAAGAAGAGTCAAGATTCTTCTTTCCAACCAACGACCAACCATGTCATTTTCACAAATTTCGTCAACATCCATTCCAGATGGGCTAACCAATCCAAACGCAGGACTTATACAACAACAAGAAAAGCCAATGTTGGATTTCTTAGTTGAAATTAGAAGAAACCCGGGCAATTTCAAACAGCCTGCCCGAACGACGCGCACCATCCAACGTGATTTCTGAGGGGCTCCCCAAGAAATCGTTTTAGATTTCCCCATAAAACATAAAAGAGGGGTCAAAACGGGGGGTTGGCCTACAAAAAAAGGCACCACACATTCAAGTGCTTTAGATTCTGGCTTGTAATTCGACATGCGATATTTGATATGATGAAAAACAAAAACGGCGGATCGCAAAAACACATGCATTCTTCACCACAATGTACAAGACCCAGGCATCCATCCAATCCATCATAGGCGGCGTAAGGTGCTTGGACCAAAAGATTCTACAACAACAAAAAGCTTCTGATTTTGTAACAGCAAGCAAATTTGACTTGACAAAAAAAATATAAAAAATAAAATTCCAACCATCTTTCATCTAAAAGCAATGTTATGTAACATATTTACATGCATGTATTCACATGGGGGACGTGGTTCCTCGGACAATGACCTACCTATCTTTTGAACAAAATTTGGGATGCCCCACTACCACTTCATCAGCTAGCTTTGATTTTGGAAAGGATATACAGCAGAGAATTTACATGCAGAAACAGAGACGATAGCATTCTGACCGGATTTAATCAGACTTTTGGAACCTATGCTGGCTTCGCTTCTGACGCCCTCTTTTTGCATGCCTTCATGGGCGGTTTTGTGTTACCCATGTGGGAAACCTGCATATATTTTGCAAATGAGGTGACGATCAGTTTGGAAGAAAGTGAGGCAGGAGAGTTCATGAAGCAGTCTTCACTACGTACAATGTGAGACTTCCACTCAACTTTGGCTCGCTCTTCCTTGAGACCTGTTGATTGAGGTTGGCCACGAACATGATGGAAAATATGGACAAGGACAGCAGCATCAAGAGCCGCATATTCCATCTGCACATCATTTAAATTTAGATCACCATCTGTTTCACCCATACATACAATGTAGGGTAAGATGCTCTTTCTAAGAGCATAAGAAATCAAAGAATAAATTGACGTTTGACAGCCGGTGAGAACGAGTCCTCTCCTCATAATTTGTCAAAGACGAGGGAAGCAAAATGAAATTTGAAATGATCCTTTACTCTTTCAAATAGTTTGTAGAAGTGAGACCCTAGCTTCTGGAATATTGGCCGTGAGTCCTTGTTGGGACTCATAGACAGCAAAAGAAAGGACAACTTTTTCTTGAGTAGTAACTAGTTGATTCCAAAGTCCACATGAAATCTCACCTAGGGACTGTTTATGCTGTCAGAATACAGCTACAAGCCAGCAAGAAGAAAAACAATAGAATGGCTGGTCAATTTAGAAAAGCACATGAGCCTGTGAGTAAGAGAGGTGACTTTCTATTGCTGCAATGAAATAATTTCGTCATAATTTCAAACATAATTTTTGAGAAATTTAAATATTGAGAAATTTTCATTTTTTAATTATATATTGGTTTGGCAGACAAAGTTCAGGCATATATACGTGCATGAGGTAATCTTGGGCTGGGTAGGACAAGCGAAAGGAAGAGAGCAGGCTAGAATGTAGAAAACAAGTCATGATACCTTTCAACACTGCTGACATCCTGGTTCTTACCATGATTTAGAATTATTATGATATTGCCACAAACAAATAGTCATGTGATGTTTGTAATTTATATTATCTTGATATTTGGGATGACCAAACACACTCTCAGATATACCAATGGATCACTGGGGCAAATTTTTGGGGAGGGAAATAATTGAATGATAACCCAGTGACGCCAAGGGATCCCAAGGTGGCGTAAATTTATGACAAGGTTCACATGACACATAAAAATCGCTTTTGAGTGCTGGGTGAGTTCATTTAAATCGGTGAATATTAAGTTTCAGCAACATCTTGTGCAACTAGATTGATGACAACGAATAACCAAGTACAAATAAGAGTTCCAGAGAGAGACTATAAAATATACCTGATTCTGACTCAAAGGCCGTTGCTCCCAGTTGCTGTTCCTTCTTGTCTTATTCAACCCAGCTCCCAGAATTTTCTGGTTCACAACCACAAAATGCATTGTGATTATAAGAACATTTACAACATAAGCATCATGGACTAAAGAAAGAAAATAAAACAGAAAAAAGGCACAAGACATGATCAGAGTGGTAGATGATTAGTTGGCAGCAAATTTTCAAATTACCTTGGCCAGCCCTGATAGACCACCTCTAGTTTCATTGAACAGTTTTTGAATGTCAAGTAGCATTTCATAATACTTGAAGCATTCCAACTCCCCATAAGAATGCGACAACTGCTGGAGATCACACTGCAAATTGTAACCTACATATTGCAAAAGACAGAAAGGAGACATCATCCATATTGCCACTATATTTCTTCTGCGCAAATGTTCATACAAAAAAGAAAAAAGGATTCTCTACTGCATCATCTGTAAAAAGATGAGTTATTAGGGGAACAAAATGTTCTCTCCATGACGACAGTTCCATAGATGAGGTAGATGCGCAAGATCTGAGATTTCTTGATGAGAATTTGACTATCACATAAAATGTAGCAATGCTAAAAATTCATGACCATTTGTTGCCCAGTGCAGCCCACCTAAGAAAGAAAGCCTGGTTTTTTGGTAGAGGATACGAAGCATCCAGGTAGCTTGATGGAAAGCTTATATGTGTAAGTGGATCAACACAAAGGTTCAGCAACCCTCGCATGCAACCATATTAAGCACATATTTCCTGTTGCCTTGGATTGACCCATTCGGGCTTGAGGTGAATCAAGGGAAAACTGGATCTTGTATACATTCACCATATTATTGATGGACATGGCTCTGATTGGATTCGTGTGGGCTCAACATATTCATAAGTGAACACAACACAGACAAGTCCATGTGTCCAATGACTCCAATTAACTTGCTCAAAATTAAAAACAGTTGGCGAAAAAAACAGATCAAGGAGTTCCTAGATCTAGATCTTAGATAAATTTTACGAAAATGATTGCCATTTTGGAAAATATGCTTGCTGTTGCTCACCAAGTTTCAGAATCCTAGGAGAACGTAAAATACACTTGAGGCAGCTGTCAAGGACATGTGGCACATCTGCAGATAGCTTTATCAAGTCCAAGATAAAAACTGTTCTTTCGGAAGCAATCTGCATTATCGACACCTGTAACATGAATATGAATGAGCTTTTGTTATTTTACCTCATACAGAAAGAATTTATCACTGAATACAAGGAATGAAAAAAGCCAACGATTCCAGATGAAAGAAAAGATATCCAAAATAAGATTATAACTCTTGGCAATGCTACAACATACAGCATACATTTAGGAATAAAAACAATGCATTTAAACAATGGTTTGGTATATTCACTCTGTTAAAAAATGGAATATTTGTAGGGAAGAAAATATACGAAGCTTCCACTTATACCTTACAAACAAGACAACAAAACAATCCATTACAAAAGAAAGAGTAGCATTTCTGCTCAACAGGACCTGCTAGGTCTTAATAAATGCAACAAATGTCATATCGTTGCTCAGTTTAGTATTTCAAATTTACAATATCCAATGAATTGAATGGAGGAGCAACGGATGGCAGCACCAATGCATTGATGAAATCCAGAACTACCTTATTTGGTTTGCAGCCTTTTGCATAATTCGGCTTCCATTCACAATCCATGCCAACAACCTTACATCCCTCAATATGGCTTGTAGCATTAAGCAATCCATCGACATCATCAACCCAGACTATACCTTCTATGACCAACTCAGTCGGATGCAAATAATGAGTCTGGGGGGGACTTGCCTCAGGTCCTGTTATATGTGAAATTGGATCAGTTAAAAAAAATGTAGAGTTAAATTAAGGAAAAAACATTTCATTCTTTCCCACTGTGGATAAAAGAAATTGAAACACATTATATGCAAGACTGCAAAGGCAGTACATGTGTATGATACTACAACATGAAATCAGTATCCAAATGAAACTAGCCGCAATGAAGAAAGAGAGAAAAAACTTAAGACCAACAACAAAGCTACAAAAATTTTGAGGTAATGGCATTGTATGTCACATTTTTCTTAGGTAATAGCTGATGAAATCATTGAAACAAGCAAAAAAGTAGCTTCTTTTCTTCTCAAGATTATAAAAAGGTTGCTTTTTTAATTTGCTCATTAAAGAAATCGTTTCAATTTGTAAGATATGAAATGGTAAGTGCATCTACAGCATGATCTCCAACATGCTAGGCAGGATCAGAACCATTGTAACGTGCATGAAAGATGAAGAAAGCTCATACATACATACTGTACACACGCACACGTCGCATGTGTAAAGGCACATAATTATGTATTCATGTATATCTGTATGATTCTATGCATTTGAAATGTAAGCACATAGCCTTGGTCTAATCCAGGAAACATCTGCACATTTTGTGTCAAAAGCCAAGATGCATAGATGCTGACGCATGCTAAATTTTGTAAGTGAAATAGCTCAAATGGGCACTCAGATAATTTTTCCTTTTTCTTTTGCCCTTTTCACCTTAATATGTGTACTTCAAGGAGTGCAGATTGGACATACATGGGGCAACTTCAGCACCCAATCTAAGCAAGGGCTAAATTTTCCTATGAGAAGGCCATAACATTCAACAATGAATTGAATAAATCAAATCACTGCAACATAGATTTCCCATGACCTGGTTGAATGGACCATCCAATTGTGTGTCTTTGAGAGGCTGTAATGATAAATGGACAAATTAATTAACATCGAATTATCATCAATGTATGCACAACACATATACAATTTGGTCAGTTATAATTTCTACTTATTAAAGAAAAGCAAGCTTGGACAAGCCAGCAAAGAAACAAGGAATGTTATTTCTAAATATATGGAGATGCATAATACATCTGGTATCAGCTCAATTAGTAGTAGACTGGAGGTCAAGAACATCCTGTGAAGGAAAATCAAAATCATGACATATTTCTGCCAATTTTTTGGAAATGAACAATAAGCTACAGGATAAAATGAATTGCAATAGACTGCAGATTACAAACAACCCGCACAGAAGGCTAAATCATCATGATGGCTGAAGAAAATAGCAATTCACAAACCTGGAACTTTGACAAAACCTTGAAGTGAGTACCGCTCACATAATTCATCAACCTTCTCTGTATAGCCAGCTTCCATGGCCAAATATACCTCCATACAATTAGCAATCATGCAACAATTAGTAATAGGTGTTTGTAAGAGGGGGAAAAAATACGAGAGACAAAATTACTGCATTGGTTTACCAAGGTAAGCACTCGGCAATGCATGGGAGTCAAACAGTTGAAAAGCATTAACTAGAGCTCGAAAAGAAATGAAAACATATGGATTAACCAAGGATATGATCCAAGAAGTACATGGATGGCATAACAGTATTCATGCAGCTGACTTCACTTGGTTGGGAAACATTTGTAATGATGACAAGCAAATCCTTGAGAATAAACATTTCTATTAGCTGGATTAATGACTGTTAAAAAATCTTGGCAACCAACAATAGCATCAAATGATGTACCAAATCATGAATAGCATACAGTGTTTCAAGTGCATAAGTGTGGGATGATCTGTCAACAAATATAATTTGTCAACAAATATAATTAACAATCTATATGAGTTTCCCCAACTCCCTTCACCATCACGCAATGCTAGGCTCGTATGAAGAAAAGATAATTACAATGGCTGATACTCATTTGAAGGAAGCCAGCACAATTTGAGTAATGCCCCATACACCAAGGGGCCCTCACAGGAAATTTTGGCTCATCGGAAGAACCCAGATAGACAGGAAATAGATTGCATGAGTAACAAAAGCTGAAGAAAATGTTGTACATAATGTTAAAGAATGACAGTGCCACTGAACCAGTGATAATGTCTTACGAGGTACTCAACAAGTTGTCGATCATTGTTGGTTTTCATCTCTGCAACATCCCAGCAACCTTTTTCCGCAAGTTTCTTTAGAGAACTGCATCATAATCAAGTACATGCATTGACTGTTAAATCAAAGAGAATGGATAGACAAACAAAGATTTGGAAATAAGGAAATTACCTTTCTTTGTACAAATGATACGCATCTGGAAATTCTTGCCTCAGATTGTTCTTTTTTATGATTTCATACGCACTTTTTAACATTTTCAAGTCAAGATACTTCTGAACAAGCACACACATCATTGGCTTCCCCATAAATGTGGCCCATTTTTCAGCTGCTTTAAATTGATTATCTTGCAGCATCCTAAGCAAAAATGACTGACCAGACTGGCGGATGGAAAAATGCTCCAGAAGAGTAACAGCAGTCATGTAAGATTGAGATTCTATAAGTCCGAAGATATATTGTTCAATATATGCCTTTGCTATGTCTAGATGATTTTCATCCGAACCACGTATCACTTGTGCAATGTCTTTCAGCCCAATGTCAAAATTTTCAAGCAACTTGACAAGAATGCGTTCCTCATGGATGATAGAACAAGTTACGACATCAAGAAATAACCGGGCAGCTAGATGCTTGGCTTCAGAAGTATCCCCAGGTATTCTTTGAACAGATTGCAAACGACGAAGGGAAGACATCAATAAGTGGCTAAAGCCTTCAGCATATGGAGGTCCGTATAAAGGCAAGAGATAGAGGCAGTTGATAACAAATCTAGCAGGCCCCGGCTGGGGACTATTATGCAATGCTTGCAAGACTTGTTGCTGGAGCATTCGGAATTTCAAAGTTGCCTTTCGTGTACCTGTCATCAGATGCAAACATTATTATCAGCAGCATTCCTTTGGTGGACTACTTTAAGGAATTGCATTTAGCTCAAGTTAATTTATAACCCCCGTAAGAAGGATAAATTCATGACACTATTTCAAAAATTGTTATCAAGGCCATGAAACTTCGAGGAAAATGCGCCAGCTTAACTCATGCTCTTTCACATGAACCTAAAGCATTTAGATGTCAATTGTATAGAAACCGGTCCTTTAATTAATTGCTCTTATCTTTTAGGGTGCATTTGGGTTGAAGTAAAAGAAGAAAGACGAGTATAAAAAGTTTGTAGGTGACAAATTGAATAAAGACAAACAAAAAAAAAAAAAAGCAAAAAGATTAGTAATTATATGAAGAGCTAGGGTACTTAAATGTCATATCAGTATAGGGATGAGGGGAAAAAAGAGTTTTTGCCCTCTTTATCTCAAATCAAACCCACCCTTAGAGACATTCCTGCATATCCATAGGTAATATTCTATCTTTTGGAGATCCTAGATATCAATAATTGTGATTTTTTTTTCTCGCTATTTACATATCCACATTGCTTGCTTACATGTTTTCTAAAGCTACTATTTGGTGCACCACCTACAGATATGTAGACATGCTTGATGTCATTAATCATTATGTCATGCTCAAATCATATTGACCTCTAGAAAGCCACTAAAGCAGCTTCATGGAAACCAAAGCAGCAGGTTAGCATGAAATAGAGGTAAGCCATGCCAGATATCAGGTTTTAAATGCTCCATATCAAGCTGACAACATGCAAAGACTTCCTTTAAATAAGACAATGAATCATTACCATGTATGTAACATTCCTTCAACAGGTAAACAAAGATTGCTGGTGAAACATGGGATAAATCTGAGAAAGAATGGAAACAAATGGCCCTATTCTGATGAATCTTTTCCTCATTCTTACAATCATTCTCTATTCTTTCCCCAGAACCCATGCTAGCAAGAAGTGAGGATGCTGCAAGAATGCAAAACCAACAACCAAAAAAAATTTAAAACAGGTTAGAGAATTCATTTAAAAAAATTAAGAAAATTCAGAGCAAAAGGAAATTAGAAAGAATTTTACAGCTACAAGGCACAAGAAACTATCGCCGCATAGAACTAAAAATATGAGCTGGAAATAATTTTATTAATATAAAGGGCAAGGAACTATACCTGCCTAATATTCTGCTTGAATGTACTTGTTTCTGATTCACACCTGCATAACCTTCTTCCCTCTTTTGTAGGCATTGGCTCTCACCATCGTGCATGTTCATTGGACTCAGTTTCTGGCCCTGGAAGTTGCTGGAATTCATCTTTATTAACCAAGAATTCCATACAGAAACCAATGAAAGAGCTACTGTGATGTTCCTGGAAAGTAACAGTGTATTGCTTAAAAACAATGTAATGGAATGTAGTCTGCCAAGCACCAATAGATGCTTTCGCATGCATGATCTCTTAAATTTCATAATCTTTACCAGAGTAACTTTGAATTGCTTCTCATGGAGGAAGAGGTGAATTTAAGAGTTAATATAATTGAACAGCACCACTCATGTAGAAAGGCAATGCAAATACAACCATCCAGCAAGACTAGGGGAATGGAAACAAAGACAAATAGTGCACAAGGAGTCCCTGGAAGTATCTTAGGCTCTTAGCAAAAGCACTATGCAAGGACTGCTCCTCTTGGAACTTGCCTAAATAAAAGGAACTCAATCAATCCTATATTTTGTGCTTTGGAGTCAAAAAGCCATATTGGCCAACCTGTATGACCATATGAATTCGTAATACAAACTTACCATGTACCTCATAACATGGATCCATGAAAACTGTTTGGGCAAACCCATATGATTATATGAAATCCAATCTGACTATTATATTCGACATTATTCATTTGCCTAAAATTTTCAAAATCATTTTGACCATATGACTGTGGACCACACCATTTGAAAAAGTACAAATTCATGTAAAAACCATAAAAAAACACATGGATGCTTTCACCTAAAATGAACCATTAATCTAAATAGAATATTCACTTTAGATAATACTGATGTCTAATCATGACCTTGTGGCTTCATCAAGCAATCAAACAATTTTAAGAGCTTTACATCTATCATCGAATGATTTCCATTTTGTGGTCCACATAGGTCTTTGATTAGGATGATGTTTGGACTCTTAGCTAAATAAGGGATGAAAGAGTTGACGATTGGAGTAGGTTTCATATAATCATTAAGATGAGTCTAAATGGAAAGTTTTCACAAATTCACTTCTATAGTTATGCTACAACTCCTCATTCCCTTTCATCCTCAATGACTCTTCTTTTGCCTAACATCCACCGTATTAACGCTTTTAGAGTTCCATCACAAGCTTTCTCCAAGACAATAAAACCATGAGGAGACTCCTTTTCTTCTTTCTTCTTATTTTCTGAATATTCTTCCATCAAGTAACTAGGTAAGAAGATAGCTTTAGAAGCAAAACTTCCTAGCACGAAACCAAATTAATTTTTCAAGAAATTTACCTCACGCCTTAAAATCTAGAATAATAGCATTGATCTTTCTTTTCTGCCTTAATATCCTTGAGTCACAAAAATGAAAAACAAAAATAACGGGACTAGAAACTCCCATTTCAGGCATCATAGAAGGTGCTAACTTACTAACCAGAAAAATTGGAAGGCGACATTGTTAAATAATAAAGTTGTCAACTCAAACTTATTAATCTAGGGACCAGTCTAAATGTGAGCACTATGTAAATCTAAATCAGGCTACCAACGTTGCATGTTATTACCCCAAATCGAAAAAGAATAGAAACAGTTCTCAGTTAGGATTAGTCCAGAACATTTTGCATCAACCACTTTGAACTTAAGGTGGGCAGCTGTAATGTCAACCATGTTTACAAGTTGACCTGCATTCCTTGGTAACATTTTGCATTTCATTTCCACCAGACCAAGCCTATATAACATGGAGCTATGTTTACAACTGCATTCATCTTCTTGAATCATTATCATCACCACCCCCATTTGGTATTCCTTAATCTTTGAAGGTTCTAACATTAGCCACCTACCAAAGAGATATACCTTCCTCTGCAATATAGACTCATGAAACAACCCAGTTTCCCACTATGAATATGATTTTTATCCTTTTTTTTTTCCTAGCACAATACATATGACAATCACCTTTGGTACAGCATTGTTTGGATCCTCATCAACAAGGCTCTATATGTCCTCCACTATGTTTCCAAACATAATAGTAAACAGCCACTTCAAAATGCATCCTCTTACCTGAACAATCACCTCCAGATGACTGATTGTGCGCTTCTAAGTATCTGCCAATGCTTTCTCTCTCTCTCTTTGCATTACCATTCTCAGCACAGGTTTTCTTTGCCCTCGTTTTTTTGCCTTCAACTCATTCAATACATTGAAAATTCCAAAATAAATAAACGCATAAAAAGGTAAATTTGCCCTGGGGACAAGGCCAAACAACTCTCTGAGCCAGAAAACAAGCACCTAAAGGGCATCGCATTGTACAAATATTGTACAGAAGCATTTGCCGTTTCCTGAAAAAGACTCCCCACATCACCAGTGTCGTAAAATAGGCCAGGCCCAAGATTATGAGAACATCATTATTTTAAAAAGGCCCACCCCACTACATTCCAAGACGACAGCACACTGGTAGTTCTGCTATCATCCCTCATCCTCTGCTATCATCTCTCATCCATTCCATTCATTCAATTGAAAATGAAAAGGCACAGCTGATTGAAAATGAAAAGGCACAGCTGCAACTCATAGCTCAACAATTCAAAATCCTAAGAATCTCAGCATGAAGAATTCCCATGCAATCATCTCCTTATTATCCTATATGCCAAAAGAAAACCGAAAAACCATAATAACCCATTAAAACTAAAATAATCCAACTGTAAACTCTTAACTATTCCTTCTTAGATCACCGCCGCACATACAAAATGAAGACTCCGTTGGTGCCAACCAGCTTATTCCTGTATTCTCAAAAACCGGCCACATTACAAACTAGCAGCAGTGATTCACATCCATGGCAAAGCTTCAGAGGAGAGAGCACCAGCCAGAAAATGGAATTCGTCAACCAGCCTCGCTGCAAACACTCTGACAATGCAGCAAATATATGCAAAATCCATACCGTTCATCCAGTAGGCCCTAAACCTGACAAACTATGCTGCAACTACGATCGTTGGCAACTAACAAGACTGCAGACAAGCTGTTCGACTAATTCCGTCTATCCACATCCAACCTCCAAGCAACATGTTCCTGAACGCCAAACCAGACCAGATTTCAATCCAGAAACATCTGTATCCGGCCATACAGGATGAACGGCGCAGATATTCATCTGGGCAGCAGACACGGTCAGAAAAACGGATATCGAAAACAGCCATCGTCCATCAAAAATCGAACAAAAAACCATCAAAAAGGCAAAGCATTTCCAATCCATTACAGAACCAACATTGAAGACAATGCAGAAAGTGCACATTCAAGCATTTATAACCGACGAAGCAGAAGAACATACACCGATACAAGGTGTATATCCCCTCACAGAAACGCTCATTTCTCCGCCCTGAACCAGGGTTTTTGGGACGCTAGGAAAAAGCAGTGATTTGATGGCTTACCTTGTGCTGAAAAGATGACAGTGATATTGAGGAGGAAAGGCTTCCAGGATTACACCATTTCTCTCGGTGTATACGAGCCAAGAGACGCTGTATACGCCCAAAAGCGAGAGGAAGTTGGCCCAAGTTGGCCCACCAGATCTTCTTCCCGGATGGGGCAACCAGCTTATATATCCGAGGCCGCCGCTCGAGTACTTTGTCAGAAGCCGCTGGCGCTGTTCCTTGCTTTTTGGCGGTTGTATTTTGACGTGTACGCGTCGTCGACTGAGGGATGGCCGTATTTTAAGAGATATCGACCGTCAACGCTACGACACTAGGTATGGACGAAGGTGATTTGAGCGTGCCCTCGTCGTCGTCATGAATATCATCCGCTGCGGTGTACCGTAGACAAGCTTCACTAGTTTTGAGTGCATGTGAGGTGAAGTTCTTGGACGTGGGGTATCACGTCAGATTGAAGTAATGCATCAAAAATCTCATTTCGGGTGGATTTTTTTTTAAAAAAAATCAGCTTTCCAAGATCTGATCCATTAATTAGGATGCCACTGAACGCGTGGTTCATATTGGCAGTTTGGATCAAAGAAATTTTCAAAAGGATGAACAAATTGTGTATAGAGTCTTGAGAATTCTTGTATTCTATCCCAAAATACCAAATCTCATAGTATTTATCATCGTATACGTGCCTAAATACAAAAAATTATTGCGGTTAAACACTTTGATGGGTCATAGCAGTAGAAACTTTTAAGAGTACGTCTGAATCCATAAAAACTTTCTAATTAATCGTGCAACCCGCGAGAGTAAACGGGCATCCATTCTGTTACTCTTGCATAGACAGTTGATTAAATTAAGTTTTGGATTTTTTAAAATATTTATAATGATAATTTAAAATAAATTTTCAATATTTACATATGACGTAGCAATCTCTTGAATGGTGATATTGATGCAGTTTTCAATGGAAATAATTTTTTACATTTTAATTGAATAAATTACTTGCCTGGAATCATGGTATCATAATATATGAAATAAGAAGGCTGCTTTTTGGCAGCGATGAATCATTTTCGGGTTCAAATTGCAATTTTAAGCAAATAATTGTGCTAATTTATAATATCGTCAACTTAAAGAAAATAAATAAATAAATCTGCAAAAGTTTATGGAAATGGTAGCAAAAATGGGTGTTAGGATAAAAGGGACGACGTGCGGTTCTTATCTTGCTGCTTGCATTAGCTAACATCCAAGCCATGACGTTGTTGGCTGGTAATCCAACCGTCCATTGTTGCTTTTGGCTCACAAAGTTACTATCTTGATCATGTAAGTATGGTTTGCACCGGTGGAGATGGAAATGGAAATGCAATATCCATCTAAATAGTAATGGATATATCATATCCACCCTACCTGTCACAGCAATTTTTTTTTTTAATTATTGTCCGCATCCATATTTTTTATTTATGGGTAACGATTACATCCAAAACGTTTCCACACAAGTTATGGTAGTGAAAATGCTTAATTATTTATTATAGAAAATAGCTTTTACAAATCTAATTCATAAATCATGTTTGGCATTATGTGTTTAGCTAAAATGCAAAAGAATTATATTATTTGAAGACTTAAATGAATCCCGAAATTTATGTCATTTGAAAATGAATGCGCATCCGCTAAAACTGTCTAATTGACTATAATAATATAATTTCTTGTATTGCAGCTCATCATAAAATGCCAAATATAGTTAATATATTAGATTTTCAAAAACTATATTATAAAATAAAAATAAGCATTTTTACCACATTTGTAATTAAAACGTTTACATGCGATGATTACTCTTTATTTATCCTCTGATGGCTATCATTCCATGCCTTGCTAACGTCATCCCCTTCTTTATCTTGCTTTTAAAATATCCGTATCAGTGACGGTTTGGCCCAGCGGAGAATTAAAATACCGTGCCAGGGACTTCTTTAATCTCTCTGCTCTAAGGCATAAAGCTCTCTCCGTGGGGAATGCTCGCGTTTAATTTTAGGAACAAGAAATTGGATCTCAAAGAAATGATACATCGATAAAAAAAAAGATAAGTCAATTAAATTTCAAAAAGTACGTCAAAAACTTATATTTCTTGAAAACTAGGAAAAAAAACTTGTTGGTGGCTTTTAAATAAATTAAGCGTTGTGGAGGATGAATTGGGCATTTTGGTATGTTCGTTTAATTCTAAAAGCAACCATTTAAAATTACTTTGTAAGTTTTCACTTTTCAAACAAGACATATTAAGATTTTTAATTACATCCCATGCGATGCAATCTTGATTAAAATGAAAAGGAGATGCAGAAAAATGTAACATGATGTAAAAAAAAAGCAATGGTAATAATAATTTAATTGTTGCATGATTTTTATATTATTTAAAACTCCTGTCACTGTGTTAATAATTCACCAATCTATCATTCTTGTTTTTACTCCTTTGTTAATGTTGGATTACCTCAAGACAGCATAAGCAGAAGTCACATCTCATTAGTGCTGGTGTAGGTGGAGATTTCATATTACTCAAAAGGCTTAGGAAGCATTTAACTTTAAAAAGGAATTATACATGAAGGTGAGAGGCTAGTAGAAGTCGATCGACCGTGTGGAGTCACCGGGCATATCTTCACGCATGATCAAGATGTGATATGAATGTTGGAGATGTTGACATGAATGTTAGTGCAATCATATCATGGGCGGGACAACTGATTCGAAACAAAGACATAGGCGACAACGACGGTCATGTTTATCCGGCTTCCCACAAAATAAATGCTGGCGTTCGTCGACTCGAGCTTAAAATAAAACCATGACATTTATCAAGTGCATGAATTGCATGGCACTACGTCACGGTGATGTTTGCCAATTAAGAAATGATTTTTGGCAACGGTTGCATGGCGAAACCTCGCCTTTTTTAGTGGATTTTGATTGCATCTAAGTTATCTGCTGTGGTTACGTTATTACCTATTTTTATTTTATAAGCCCAAACTCATCATGATTGAAATTTTGGATGGGTTATAATCAAAACTTCACTATCCGAAACACTTTTTTTATGAATGTCAAGGATTATTTACATTTTTTATTCAAATGATTTTCTAATTCTAGTGATTGGATTTACTCATGAAGAAATTCATCCTATCTTATAGGAGTTTTTGTCAATATACCCATAATATTTGACAGTATATATCCTTTATTTGAAAAATGACTAATAAATTTACATTATTTGTAAGTATACCCATCTAATTAAAGCTTTATCCCAATTTGTAGCAAAAAAATTTAAATTCTCCAGGTACCCCTTACAAGTCTTCCTCCTCTCAAAACCCACGAAACCCGAGCCATCGCTCAAAACAGACAAATACGAACCTCAGCAAGCATTTGGAGCTTGTCCGCAAAATGATCCAAGCATCACATATGTGGAAGAAGATGACATTGCCGAAGAAACTGATAGCTATGGTTTTCTTTCGATGTGAATACAAACCATAAGCCACAGCAATGGAAATCATTGTCTTGGCTGTTCAAATGCACAACCTACGTAGCTAATATCCATTCGAAAATACTAACATGCTTCCATGTTCGTCTTTACATTGCTCAAGATATCCTTATATTTTGCTCACATACAAGAGAGAGAGAGAGAGAGAGAGAGAGAGAGAGAGAGAGAGAGAGACTCCAAAGATAGAAGATTGCAATCACTTAAATGAATCGATTGGTATAACACTCATGTTTTAGGAAGAATTAGATCACTTGACTCTCTCTCTCTCTCTCTCTCTTTATATACATATATATATATATATATAATTCATATGGATTTAAACGGAGATGAAAATTAGGAGATTGAAGGCTATTATGTTGCATTTGATGGCGCATGGACGAATGTTGGGGGAAGGTGGTGCTCTAAAACTGCCAGCAGCTCTTTCCCATGTGCTGCCTCGTCAATTGGCCGGTTACTCAGCCTCCTGGCCGCATCCGCGAGCTGCCCACTACCCGTTGTGATGGCAAAGCAATGCCCCATCTCTATCCATTCCCTATAGAGCGGCAAGTATGCAACGGCAACACGCAAAAGTGCGGGGAGATGCCTGAGACAAATTGGTGATCCATACCCCTCGTGGATGAATAAACCCACCGGCACTGTGGGTGCTTCCGTCAGCCCACACTGCGCAAGGCAGCACACCGTTGCGGCACACTGGCTACGGCAAGGCTTGCTATTGGCGACAAGGAGGTCATTATGACGGCGAAGGTGGGCAGAAGTGGCAGTGGTGGCCAGGGTTTCGTGGGGTTCCTGGCGAGGAAGAAAATCGGTAAGGGCATTTGGGGAATTTTATTTTTTTTTATGGATTAGATTTCTAATATAATATATGTAAAATAATATGAGTTTATTTATCATTTTTCAAATAAAATATGTACACTTACGATATTGATCAAACATTATGGTTATATTTGTAAAAAATCTTCACTTATAATATGGTGTGTTTGGTGTGTATTTTCAGCTGGGCCCATGCCACCATGTAAAGGCGTATTCGTTGAGATGGAAACAATGACAAAGCAAGGATCGACGGAGCAAAAATTCTATTTTAAGGTCCTAGTTTAGAAAATATCAAACATTTAAAGGCATTATTTATTATAATATATTATAACATGAGTCACTTTTTAAAGAAGAAGGATATTTTTGTAATATATACTATCATAGAATTAAGTTAGTAATGAATTAATAGCACTTGAGTAGCTAAATTAAAAAATATATAATCGGTGCATTTAATCGAAATTTTCAATTAATTCGAGCTAAATGCATAAAATGTTATAAGTTGTCATTTATAATTTTTCTTACATTGAAATTAGTTTACAATTGGTTCATTTTTAATAAAAAATAAAAATTAAATAAAAAATTACTTGAATCAAATAATTTATAAATTGAATAGCCAATTTATAATCTATGTATTATTCATTAAATTAAATACTAAAAATTGAGAAAAAAAACTTCACCTAAAATTCCCTCAATTGGATGATAAGAAAATAAGAAGAAAGGCTTAATTTATGATTCCTTAAATTGAATAATAAAGTAATTGAATGAAGAATGATGGAATAATCTAAAGTTTTTAAATTAAATGATGTGAGAAAATGAGAGTAGATGCCTTTTTTGTAAGGCTTTCTAAATTGAATAATTTGAGAAAATAAAAACAAATAATGTAAAAAAAAGAAAAACTGAAAATAAATATCTTATATTATTGTATTATTTATTTTTCTCTTTCTTTTCCCTTGTTGTCTTCCTCCCAATTTCCAAAAGTCGCAAATTATCTAAACCTTACTCTTGCTATTTTTTTTAACCATACTCACTAAATAAATGCCGATTCATGAATATTTTGTTAACATGTATAAATACGTTGCATTGATGATTGAACACACCATCAAGATCATTCATCTATAACCACGGTGTACAATCAAGACCATTCATGTATAATCATTAACTTTGTGGCATTTATTTATTTATTTATAAGGGGCATAATTGCGTGTCTAGTTTCAAAAAATATTAGCACTTACAAAATTGTTTCTCCCCACCTTCACTTGTATATGAATTCTCCCATGGACCAAAAAGACATATAAAAGCAAATATGAAAGTAAAATTTATTAAAAAAAACACAAAAAAGAGATAATGATGTGTATGATATAGAATGTGATGTAAACTATGAAATAAAGAAAAAGTAAAATAATATTTCGCTATTAAAAAGGGAATGTAAAAATTTATGATTATTGTGCATCACTTGAAATAGTAAAATATCACATCAAATAAAATATAGTAAAAAATAGCTTTTTTACCCTTTTATACCCTCAGGCCTTTATGTCCCACTTCCTTTTAAAAAACGAATTTGTCCTAATGGGCTACCTCAGCCACTGTTCCTATCCTCAACCGTTAAAATAGATAGTGGCACTACACAAAATATCAACCGTGCGAATCCAAGTTCATCTAGAAATTTTAGGACTAACTTAAATTTCTCAGTAGGAAAAGTCAATCAGATGATGGGGCGATGGCATTTGCTAATTCATAAAAAATGTGGGTGCGGGGCAGGTTCTCTCTTCTACGCGGACTACCGAACATTTATCAAATGACAGTACCGATAATAAGCTCTCACCGGAAAAAGTGATCGTTTGGCGTCTGCACGCTTTTGGTTTTGATGCGGGGTGTTGACGGTAGTTCCGTGGTCTGAAGGATCTCCCTAGTCTATCTACGCGAATAGAGAAACAAGGCAATTGCCACACAAATAAATCAAGTCTTTTAAAAAATATTCACCATCTCCAAAATAAACCATTTATAATTTTCTGATGATTTAAATTCACATTAGAAGTTAGATTATCCACTTTCATTGGTTCTAGTATATCTTTTGTGCATATGATTGAAAAAAAATACTTTTTTTACTTTGGCTCTTTTAATCATCAGTAAAGCAATTTTTATCGGTACTTAATTCTATTCAGACAAGAGTTCTACACTCATCTTTCTCGCTGGAAGTGTATCAATCATCGATTTCCGTCGGCCTATAAAATGCTTTGTTCTCGAACATCACCCAATTTGGATTTTACTCGAAGAAGGATAATTTTCTTTATTCATAGGCAGTTAGAAGCCCGAAGCTGTACGGAAGAGCGTGCCACGGCATCGCACAAGAGCTACAAACGTCAAACATCGCATTGGCGATGTTCCAAAGCTCGATACAAACCGTCCGACCACTGGCCCAGTTGACAGTGGGGGTGGTATGCGGCCAACCCATATTTTCATGCTCCAGAGCCGTACAAAAAGTGAAATCCGCCTCGCATGGGATAAATGAAGCGGCTCAGCTGATGAAGGGCTGCATCCAACCGCACGGAACTGTGGTGAGTGGTCTGCGCTAGATGCATGCATCACACTTTTCGCATGCGGTTTTCCTCAGCTTCCGAGCGCCATTCATGTTACGGGCGATCTTCGTAGTGGGGCCCACATCTTTGGATGGTTTGGATCACATAGTCTGATTGCTCCGACGCGAAGGACGGTTTGGATCTTCCTCCCAGGTTATGCGAATGTGATGCCACCTGGACGGCAGAGTAGATGTTCGAAGCACGAAGATTACTGGGTCTATATGGGCCTTAATCCACATCAAGTTCCATGGAATAGAAAAGTGTATTAGAATACAACTGAAAAGACTGAATATTTGGTGGTCCAGGAATTCTGCTTATAAGCAGGAGAAGGCTGATTGAGACACATAATTAAAAAAAAAGAAAAAGAAAAAGAAAGAAAGAAAAAAAGAAAGTTGGTGGTTCAAATCAACAAGAAGAATGACAGCAAATGAAACGAGAAGATCGGGTTTTAAGGAAAAGCCCCTGTAGCTTCGTGGCAAGCCATTGTTGATCAAGCAGGGTGGATGATGCATGGTAGCTGCCCGCATGGTGCCTAATCTAGCTAGGAATTTGTTTGCACGTCCACCTTTAATTATTATGCAGGCCAATACCGATGCATGGTATCTACCATTCTAAAGGGCGCGTTTGGATAGGGAGATGTGGGGAGGAGAGCTTCGTTTCTTCCAATTTTAATTGATGAAATGCATTTTTATATTAATTCTATTTTCTAAATTTAAAATGATCTTTTCCGTCATTGTCATCCATGTTGATTTTTTAGAGTAAAAAATGAGAGATTTGCTTCAGTACGGAATTAATATTCCACAAAAATATATAGTTCTTCTTTTAAACTCAAATATTGACATCTAGTGTACAATAATGAACAAAGGATGCACACTGTTTCCACAGCCCGAAAAGTCTGCGAAGGAGTCGGAATACATTCTATGAAGGGAGACGGGAGTTGCGAAGCGTTTCTAAGGCTGATCTGCTGAAATGGGCTAGATTAGGCAAGCCCATCACCGGCAACCGGATCCCGATTAAGTCCAACAATTCCCATATTTTTAGAAGTTTATTTTATTTTATTTTTATTTACCACTTAAAACTTATTTAATTATTTTTTGTTTTCTTAATTTTCTGAAATTGTTTATTTTTATTTTTATTTACCACTTGAAACATATTTAATTATTTTTATTTAATTTGCATTGAGGCTAAGTAGACTGGTGTATATGTATTCCATAACCAGCCCTCTCCATTCGCTCAAAATCATGCCCACTGTATTCTTTTCTGTCCATGTGAATCTTTACCATCCTGCCACCAGGTCCACCGACTATTGGAAGGCTAGGATGATCCCGATTAAGTCCAACAATTCCCATATTTTTAGAAGTTTATTTTATTTACCACTTAAAACTTATTTAATTATTTTTTGTTTTCTTAATTTTCTGAAATTGTTTATTTTTATTTTTATTTACCACTTGAAACATATTTAATTATTTTTATTTAATTTGCATTGAGGCTAAGTAGACTGGTGTATATGTATTCCATAACCAGCCCTCTCCATTCGCTCAAAATCATGCCCACTGTATTCTTTTCTGTCCATGTGAATCTTTACCATCCTGCCACCAGGTCCACCGACTATTGGAAGGCTAGGATGATCCCATCTACTGCACTTTCCATCTGTGTAGAACTAAGCCTTCTACTTAGGTGGGCTAGTTACATGGATTTTGCTACGCAGATCCTATTTCTACTCGGGCCTTGTCTGGATAAGTGAAAAATAAAAAGAAATAACGAAATAGAGTTGTTAAAATAGATAAATACCATTCAAGCAGTGCAAGCTTTTCTTTTCAATGGGTAGGTTTCTTACAACGCTAGAGGGATTTGGTGGATGATTAAGGAGGAAGTTAAAAATTCCATAATGGCAAGCGAATGTGCTGTTCATGTACGTTCACCAACAGCTCTTGATGGCCTGAAACCGCAAAGCCTTTGATTGCCATGGATGATATATCAAGACCGTTGATCTAGTGGGAGCCGCTATAGATTTTAGATCCACTAACATTTAATCTCTTGGATTGAGAGAACTTATCTTTAATTGGTACCTATAATTATAAATCTACGCTGCACAACGGTTTGGGTTGAACAAAAAGCGTCCTTGATTAGATCCCTTTGAATTGATGAAAATGCCACACAACGACCCTCTTCAAGTGCCCGCATATCAAGTCTCATCTTAACCAGTGTACTAATGACTCCCTGGCGCATTTTGCAATGAATGGAAGGCATGAGCTCTTCATTCCCGGAGATTGTCTGATTCTTAAGCCCACCAAAATTAATTAAAAAAAAAAAACTCCCTCGTAATATCTAAAAGAAAAAAAGTATATACAGACAATAATAATAATAAAAAAGAGATTTTCAAAAACAAAATCCAAGAAAAAATTGCACCACTTGTCATGGAGCCGAGGAGGGGGCAAGACTGAGATGAAGGTCGACTCCAACATCGACGTCCGACCGCTCCCCCATCGCCGGCACAGCCGAAGGCCCCGCCACGGCCGAAACACTGATGGGGCCCATCGCCGGCCGGGACATGTAGAACCAGGACGGAGTCCTGGGCGACAACATAGGCGCCGCCGCCTGTGATGGGTAGTACTCTACCGGGGACCGGAACCTGGCTGCACCGGGCCCGCCGGAATAGAAGTAGGCGGCGGGCCGCGCTGCATGGGGGGTCAGGATGGGCGCCGCCGGCGCGTATCGGCGACCGGTCTGGAACTGGGCGCGCTTCGCCCGCTGCCGTTCCTTCTTGTGAGCATTCTGGTGGCCGCCCAACGCCTGGGAATTGGCGAACTCCCGGCGGCAGTACTGGCACTCGAACTTGCGCACATTCTCGGCGGTGGACGGAACTTCGTCGCCGTCGGTGACCGGAAATCCGAACAGCTTGAGTATCGTGGCGGGCTTGCGGTCAGGGTGGTCGTCGCGGGAATTGTCGTCGGAGGAGTTGTCGGAGGGTCTGGAGGTGTCGGCCATGTGAGAGGTAGAGAGGATGTGGAATTTGAGGGTGCGTGCATGCGTTTGTTTCTGAGGCGGAGATGATATATATTGGCTTGGGTTTGTGCTTCACTAAAAGGGTCGGGTGATGGCACAGCAGGTGTACAATCTGCAGGTGCTTCTGAATCCGTAAGTGTGGGGCCCACCGGTTGGTGATCGGGGCCATTGATCAGGTGGGACCGGACGTTTGAGGGGTTGCCCAGAAAATCTCTTTGGAAGATTTTCCACTAAAGTCGGGAAGGGCTGAAAAATTATCTTTTGAAGATCCTAGCCCTATAATTCCTCCTCTGTTGCTGCTGGGGCCTAAAACTCTACTTTTGCTTTCCCGGATATGGAGTGACCAAAGTGCCCTTTCTGCTTGGTGAATTTATCAGAACAAGTTACGGGTGGAGGGTGCAATGATTGTTGGGTTAATAGGTTGATGGGGCTCTTCCGTTGTTCGTCCACGTGGCACCGCTTGTGACATCCAAGCCATGTATAAGATGGTCCCCAGGCCAAAGATGCGAGTAATTAAAAAAATGGATTGTGCACTCATTAGTTGTGGAACACGTTTTTGATGAAATATATGTAGAACAATGATAAAAAAAATACAAAAAAGAAATAAAAAGGGAAATATGTAGGTTTAACAGCATGGTCTTAGATACCCACTGTCTTTTATACTTCATCGCTCTCTTGTTTAACAAAATTTAAAAGGGCAAGGCAAAAGTCATTAGACAATGACTTCTATGGAGAATGCTTCTACGGCAACACAATCATAGGACTGAATTCGTGAAAACTCTCTGTTTTAGACAACGTAGATGATTATACATGTATATGTATAATTCAATTTAATCATCATATTTAACATTATTTATATACTTAAAATACTCATAATAATTATAATATATTGCCTTAGTGGGCTATATCATTTGAAAACGTATAAAATCATATATAAAATATATATTTTTTAAAATTCTTATACTTAAATATTGAATGCTTATAAAATTATTAATCTAGATAAAAAAACACTTTAGACGATATTAATGTTTAATTAGGAGGTCGCAAATTTGTCAAGCAATTGTATATTTTTAATCAATTTAATTATGTTCACCCATAAGTAATTTCAACTTATAGATTACATGAGCTTTTAATTAAGATGATGTCAAGACTCTTAATTACATCAATGATAATAAGATTAACTATTAGAGTAGATTTCATACAATCGGCAGAGTGGGCTAAAAAAGAGAGTTTTCATAAAATTGCTTCCATGGCTATGCCAGCATACAAGTTCTCCCCATCTTTGATTTCTTTTATGTGCAATTTGTGTAGTAGCCCCTAACCACACAGCGATGTCTAATCCCCCTTTTGCACTCAACTGCAGGAAGTGTTCATTGCCAAAGACGATCATTTGTCTATTAAATGGAGATGATTATTGCCAAAGATGGTCATTGTCTATTGAAATCAAATGCTCATTGCCCATTACAATCATTGCATGGTTATCATTCAAGCACGCCTCCTTGCTAGCTAGAAACAGTACTTGGAAGGATTAGGAAATCTTATTCTAGTTTTTAACAGTTGGAATATTGATTACTACTAAGCCCGACCCGACAAATGCCAATGACCCCAAATCCATATTTGCAATTAGCAAGCATGCAACCGTATCATTGTTTCTAAGCTCAACTGAACATCCAAACACGGCTCAAATTTCCGCTGCCAAAGCATATGGATTCGGATTGCACCCATCTGAAGCATACTTGATCAACCCCAAATGGCAATGCTTCCACTTTAAGTTGGAGTTGAATCATATCAGAAGCAAATACTGTAATAATAAGGAGAGTATCTGACTAGCATGGTGGAGAGCGATAATTGCTTTTCATCAGATGCATGATAATGCTGTGTTCTATCTATAGCATATGAAACCTATGGCATATTCAAACGCATCCTTTTGTGGACCCATTTGATGAGATTTCAGCAATTTCATATTTCAAGATAAGACAAATGATGCGTTTTATGATTTGGGCCATATTTTCATTGTTCGCCAGCTCTTACCTACGAATCACAAAACTCGAACAAAAAACTTTCAGTCAGCCTATGGAATTGAAAGGGCGTTAATATTCAAAGGAAACATCACCTAAATCTCGAATGATTGAAAAAAATTCCAAATTTGTTGTATCTCTGCGTTTCGAGTTCAGATTCATTGCACAAGGTTTTTATCAATGAAGCAAGCAAAAAGTCAGGAAAGTCGGGAAGACTAGCTATGCGTGGGAAATGCTTGGATGCCACAAGTATTGACAAAACCATGAAAACATACACTTGTATATAAATGGATATTCTCAAACGATTGTATCTACAGTTTGATCCATATGCTAATGCCTTGTTATGACACATGAAAAAAAAAATGCCATAGAAAACATTTCTTCAATTACAAAGTCTTATATTGACAATCAATTACAAAATATTTTTTTTAATTATTACTTTTGCTTCTTTGTTAAAAAGATCATCTATTTTTATCTCTATTTTTTTAATGAAAAATATAATTTTTTATATTGATTATATTATTTTATTTCATTTCCATCCATTTAATAATGCCAAAGGATTCAAATCCATGATTGTACCATTTATTTATTTCTTGAAACCATGCAGCCAAACGTGGGGGAATTTTTAAGAAGCTAAGGGCTAGAACTTCCATTCTAGCGCAATTGTTGCCTGCAGGTAGTCGGCCCCTCGAAATTGACTAGGGATGTTCGCCAGCCCGCCCATTGCTTGTCCCAACAGGGAGGGACCGTACACCGCAGGGCTATTTCTGTTGCTGTTGCTTGAACACCCCACTAACGATTAAAAAAATAAAAACAAAATTTCAGGGCTATTTCTGTAAATTGCTACGAACGAAGTGGGAAATCCCGAGAATCCGCAGGTGGCAGGAAATGCGTAGAACCCAATAAAGCTTGAGCAAACTCGAGTCACTTATCCGAACGTGCGCTTTAACCTTTTTGAAGCTTACGTGGAAACTCTTGAATTTTCTGACACGTGCCAGTATCCTCTACTTGAGTTGACCACTGCAATTCACTGCACCCATCTAGCTAGGCACTGTTATTAAAAGATGATGGTGTTGAGCTGATGATAATCAACACAATTGATTAATTAATTAATTACCGAGTCTTCGGTTTATTAACGGTATGGATCGAGTCACATGTGTAGATTGGGCCCACCGCCGTGTATTTGCTACAAGGGCGTGGAGTTGATGCGCGGGAGATGAAAGCAATGGGAATATATGACAGCGGCACGTGCAGGCTGATTTGGGTCGTCCATGCAATGGGTCCCAGGAGTGTGACTCACATGAATCATGCCCATCCGACAGGCCTAACTACCGACAAGCGGACAACTGTGGGAGTCTTGAATTGAAATGCTTTGTCAGAACGGCTCGTGCACATATAACACTCGTCCACACTTCTTTTTGCATTAGATCGTGTTGAAGGGTTGATCCATTGGGTGGATGTAGTTGAATGTAATGAAAATGATGAAGTAACATGGGATATAGGGTATGACATTAGAATAAGGTAGATAAATTCAAAATAAATAGTTAAATAATAAATAAAAATATAAATAATGATAAAAAAAATAAGATTGTTAAGAATTTTCTCATAAATGCATACAAATCCTGCCGTTTCCATGCAACAAAATCAACCCCTAAGAGTGTCAACACCAAATAAACTAAAGTCCAAAAATGCCACACATCAAATAAAAATTTATCTCCAACAATTATACTCTTTTCTCAACCATTAATCCTAATTATTCTATATATTTTAAATTATTTACTTCACCGCCTGCACCCCAACTGATAACTTATAGTATTTATTTTATATTCTTATCTTTTACCTTTAGCCCCTGCCAATCAAACTTACAACAAAAATCAACTCAAACTAACTTCGATGTTAAAAATAAAAAAACTATAATTTGTAAAAGATCCAATAATTGTATCTCAAATCAAAGCCAGATGATCAAGAAAGTCGTAAAAGTGGAATACAGACATATGATGTAAACAACTTAACTGAAATTATTGCATACCGCTTGTGTAATCCCTTGGAAATTTCCATGCACGCGTATCATCCATCACAACCGAGTGCCAGAACTGCTGCTTGTAGGATGGGTGGTGATGGACTGTAGCCTCTGAGGGGCTTACATATCTTGGGTGGGCCACAATTGAAAAATTGTAGTGATGGTATGATCATTTGGTGGCATGCAAATTAATGGTAGTGGCACGCTTGCAGTTGAGCAGTTAGGACACCTTCGCTTTTTTAAATTATTTTCTAGCTGTGTACATAAAAATGCACATATATATATTATTTTTATTTGTTCAGTGATTGATATCATCTTCTACATTGTTGACACATTTTTTTTTTTCATTTTCTTTAGTTTCTGTCCAACCAATCAGGTTCGAAATTGAAATTCCACATTCTCTAATCCATCCATGTGAACTTTAGATCTTTTTCATCAAGCTAGACAGGATATGTTGAGTTACCAGCTTTCATCTACCAAAAATGTGCAATTCAAACAGAAATTTTGGTTTTGAGAAATTTTCTCCTTCAATGTGGCAGGCAACAGCAGGCACATGATTTTTGTTGTTGGGGTGGGTCCAATCATGCATGCCAGAGAAGCTGATCAGGTGATGGCCGTGATGATCAGGTCCTAGCACTACCAGACCTAGTTAAGATCATCTTAACTCATTTGAAGTCAGTGTAGATGTTTCCCTCACTGAAATTAGCCTGGCTCACAACGATTTCCTCATCATTCTAATGCTGATACATTCACGTGCCCACTTTAAATGAGCAGTGTCTAAGCGACAATAATTTAAGGACCAATCACTTCTTCCTTACTTGCATTATCATCCTTTTTCCTTATGTTTATTCTAATTTTTAAAAAGCACCCTCTATGACAAGAGCTATAGACATTCCACTCAGTTGATAGCTAGGCTTCCTTTAAATTCTTTGTCATGGAATATGTCTGGAATGAAGCCATCCTCTTTTTTCCTTCGATTATTGTCAGTACAGTCAATTAAAGTTTCTTGGATTTTATTGATTGTAGGGTGTAGGATTAGGTTCTGAGGTGGTGTATGTGGCTGGTATTTTTATAATTTTTTCATATATATAGAAAAAAGAAGATAGTGGGAGAAGCTGTGGTCGGCCTCCCATGATCGGCATATTTCTCAGCCAGAATTTGTTTATACTATTCAATACATTTGAATTTTGTACATTTCTATTCCAAATATTAAGTCAATCTAAGCCGCATGAAGACTTAATGTTATTCTTTTGCCCTGTAGATGCTTCTTTGATATTTTGAAATGGAGCTCAAAGATGTGTGTTGATTAGAACTCTTCCATGATGATGGAAACATATGGATGGCATGTCAACTGGTTGTCTAGTGAAATGTTTCATTATGGTCTCAACATGATGTTTTAATCAGATTCAATTTAATCATCAAAATTATTTCCATATATTTAACTGCACTCCTAAAATTCATCTTGATTGGAAATTTAATTGGGCCAGAATAATGTATCTCTTAATTTAAGTTTGGTTCACGTGAGCTTCTAATTTTCGATATCATTATTAAATAAATAGATTTTGGATTAGGTTTAATCAAAACATCATAAATCCGGAATAAATCATATCCTCATGATGATGGATGGCTCAAAGAATTAAACCCAAGACAACCGATTTAACTATTAGTTGCTCAAATAATAGTGGGGTTTTTTTTTTTTCCTTTTTTTTCTTTAGTTTTTGGGAAATCAAAGCCTATATATATATATATATATATATATATATAGTGCAAAAGCTTTGATGGGAATTTTGAGGGTGACAAAATGTGGCATGGATCACGCGCAGCATTCGTTGCACAAGTACAAACGCTGCATGCCTTACTAGTAGAAAAGACCTTCAATAGACCAACCTCGTCTCATCTAGACATATGTGCCTCCATTATCAACCTTGTGCTTGGCCACAATAGCAAAACAGGCGAGATTGCTATATAAATGCAAATCTCTTTTGGGGAATTGGCATTGTAGCTGTGCTCGACATGAGTCGCAATCACGAAGACTGCCGGCTACTAACTCTTATCAATACTTTCTCACAAAACTCCTTTGTCCCTCACTATGATGACAGTGTCTCCCACAATGCAAGCTTGATTGACGCTTTGCCCAGCTCAAATCCTCCTAACTTCAATCAGAAACCATTGAAAGTGTTGGTTGAAAGGATTTTGGGATCTTTAGCAATCCCACATAAAAGCTAGTCTAAAAGCTCTCTATCCTACCCAACATCACCACAAAAACTCTGAACTTGGTTATCATCACCACAAAAATTCTGAACTTGGTTACCACCGTGTCCCTCCCCACATGCCCTTTATGGATTCTAACTCGCCTCAGCTGTCCCACCACTTGCTAATGGCAAGTCGCATCATTGTCCGATGGATTGACGTGGATCTCCTATCAACTAGTCAATCTCCAAATTTAGTGGTCCAATTCAATATTTAATTTGTTGCCAATCATCTATTGAGATTTTAAGAACCCACCAAACATGTGATTAAAAACTAAGAGTGTTGTTGGTTACAAGAGTGAGGGAAGGACAAACCATCCTCCCCTTCTTGTTCTTTACTTTTTCTAATGTAATATTTACCTATTTTCATTTTCTATTAATGTTTATACCTTATTTTTTATTATTTATATTCTTCATTATTAAATTTTATTTTTTTAATCAAAAAATTTATTTATTTTATTTTTATTTACTTTTATTACTAATATCATGACAAAATTGGAAAGGGCGCCAAAGATCAACAAAAAAAAAAAAGCAAAATAATCACTATAAAACTCTTAATTCCAAGATAGATTCTGACTTGATAGACTAATATCCATCTTGAATTCACATGACAAACTTTAGAAGAGGTAAAAAAGAAATTCATCAAATAAAATATGAGATGCATCCTCTTATAATAAAATAGAAATTATAGAGAGGACTTCTCAGAATCATAATCCAAATATATAAAACCTTAGCTTGAATGATTGTAAATAAAATTTCTAACAAAAATGATAAAATCAATATTATTATCAAATCTAAATTATTTATTGAATCCTCTAAATCTTGTATTACACCACCTTCAATCTCTAGTATCGTTTCCGCCTGTATATTTATCTCATTTTCTCCTGTTCCTTTTCTTATGTTCTGAGCATGAGGAGCCATGTCACCATGTTCCTCAGTCAGTGGCACCAGTAGCATGCATGTGGGATAGCTGTGGATACCTGACATTTATGAGTACCTTGCTGTTGAGCTTGGGCATTGGCCAAGAATTCATTATAGCTAGTGGACGCTTTAACAGACTCTGGCTGTCTGTGGGCTTTCAACATCAAAAGTACGCGAGTGGCCCACTGAAACATAGTTTTTGGAGGAATTTTGTGGAGGTTTCATCTTCCTTTGAAAAGCACATCACTTCTCCCTTTCTTGGGGCCTAATAAAACTAACTTCCCTGCTCTTCTTTTCTCTTTTTCTCCTTGGAAACATGATGGGGAGGGTCCAACAGGCCTTGGTACAGGCCATTTCTTGCTTTAATGTGACGAAACATGAAAAAGCAGGACCAGCAGGTGGGTTGAAAGCTCATCTAACCCTCTTGGTTTGGCCAATGTCATGCAAGACACCTGTACGGCTACACTGGATTGATCTCCCCATTCAAAGGTACAAAATTCACTTCCAACATGAAATATTCAAGGAAAGAATCCTCTTTTATTCTGGGTAATCCAGTTGGGGTTCAACACATCCAGTTGTCGACCTTTTGACGAATAATAATAGGATCCTATTAAAAATGGTTAATCGATGATGACTTTGTAACTTTTCTTAAATCACTCTCTTTTGTCGACTCGACATAACACTCAAACTAGTGTAGATTGTAGGGATGCGGGCAGTGACATCTTAGATTTTCCAAATCTCTTTGTGGCCCACCAAGGGTATAAATCCGGGTTAAAGGAGAACCAGGGCACATGTGGTGCACCTGTATGATGTAACACCTAAGTCTGAGTGCACGCCCATCATCCTTTTGTTTCTTGTAGTGAGGTCAACCATCCACGTTAGATGGACCATTAGCATGTTTGGGATTGGCATCTAGCTTCCACTCATTAAATATTTTTTCTATAACCCAAAACAAATCATGCAGAGTGCTACATCTAAAACACATAAATGTCTTTCATCATGTAACATAGCACTAGTGCATCCGGGTTTATTATATGATATTTTTAGAGATAAGGTTTGGAGTGGTTTAATTAAATCATGGGGAAGCCAAGGGCTTGGCATCCCAAGTGAAATGACTTAGAATAATATAAAGTAAATGAGATTTTTGATGGTATATCTGAAAGTATTGTCGTGGGATCCTTGATGACCATAGCTGTACCCAAGTGATGCCATGTTTCAATGATTTAAACCCTTTAAATGATGGGCACAGTTACCATTTAATAATTTCACCATCAACATATATTCTCTCCGCTAAATGGAGTAGTGGGTCATTTTGGAAAATTAAGACCCACCATTCTTTACGGAATTGTATCCTGTATCATGGGAGGGTCTGTATATTGCAGCAAATCTCTGGATGAAGAGAAATTGGCTTGAACATTAGATCTAGAAAGAAATAAAAATGCACATGATTAGCAAGAAGGGCAGTGGGTCTGGTCTGACTGTCCAACAATTCTCGAGAAACCCAACACTTGAACTCACTTAAATTTATCAAATCCAACCCAAAAGCTGAAAAGAAGGAAATTTAAGACAAACTATGAAAATGGTTGGGACATGCAAGCAATTGCTCAAAAGATCAATGGCCTAGGTCTTTGATTCATGGGTCCCACATGTGTAACTTGAAAAGCAGTTATATATACATATACATATATATATATATATATATATACACACACGTGGCATATGCTACTTTGGTGAAGGACCACCTGGTAACAACTTCAAGTTTACATGGGCATGAGATTTATAGACAACTAGCTAGAAAGCCCTCAATAGGGGAATACAATATCTTGCATGATCACCAACGCTTGGATAAAGGGGTTGTAGGGGCCCCTTGTCTCTTTGTGCTTTTGAATTATTGTTGGTCTAAGCATCATGAGGTCGCGAGATCCTCAGAATACACTAAAAATGGCCTAGATTTTGCAATTATCACGGGCAATCTGAAAGTGGATTTATTCAGTTCCATACGGCATAGTGTTGAGAGACGGTCCACAAGATCGATCGCTAATTGACTTGGTGAACCACATCTTAGGCATTCTGGTGCATCAGAGCATATATTAGATTTTGGGACTTTATCTCTTGCAGTGCTGCGTTTGACAAGAGATGGAAATGGTTATCGAAATGTAATTTTCGTGTAAATAATAAATGAACCTCACATTTATAAACTCGCCAATCATAGAACTTGTATCTTTTAAATTATTATTACAGATATTTTCAACTATTAAAGTTACTCGTTTTAATTTTTTCGTTTCAAATGGATTTTAGTGACGAAATTATTAACTTCACCATTTAAAAAATATTATATTATGTGGAAAAATAGATAATCATTTGAAACTGCTAATATAAGAAGTGAAATCGCTTAAAATATAGAAAAAAAACTTTAGATGAAAAAGAAATTCAGCTACTCTCTTATGGATTTTAAAATGTACCAATTTTTTTTTTTTAAATTTACATATACACTTTAAGGGTTTATAATTATTATATCCCATCCAAGCTTATAATTAAGCTGATTTTTGGGGTCATAGTAGAGTGGACAGAAATAAATATGGTGATTGGCTTCGATCCAATCACAATATGCGACCTAAAATGAAATAGCAGTACTCCGAGATGTCAGTATTGCAAATCTGAATCATTCTTTAAAGAAAACTACTGTAAGCAGCCTAGGTAGGTATCTTATTGAGTGAGAAGAAAAACTTGAGAGAAGCTTATAATATTTATGGCCTATTTGCAAACACTAAAATTCAACACAGAAGAAAAGAATTCTTTCACAATTAAAATTTCATTTCTAGCTATACATTATATTGAGAAAACAAATTCGATGGATTTTATATTTTGCAATATGTTCGGCTTTAAAGTCGTTCTAACTTTATACTTTGCAATCAAAGAATGCTGAAGTGTAGTCATTAGCCTATGACTCTATTTCTATTTCATTTTTAATAAAACATTGGAAAACATGGTATTAAGCAAAATTCTTTTCTTTTTATATGATCACTCCACTTATTTAACGCAGGAGACCTGGAAATTTATGATCATTATTCTATATATCCACAATTTTTATAATATTCTCTTCCTTTCTCATTAGGTTTTTTTAATACTAAATAGCATTTAAATCAATGGAAGGATCGAGTCCACGTGCATGAGCATTCTGATGCTGAAAAATTTAGCAAAAAGCCCTTAAGAATAGAGAAAGATAATAGAAAGAAAACCTAGAGATTACTAGATGATCTTTTCTCTGCAGATATTTTCACATAATTAAGAGCTTGCTTAATCAGCAAATAGCTGTTTATTAATGTTCTACCCTTTCCAATTGTGTTGGACAGATCAAGGAAGAGTCTGCATTCAGCCAAAGTACGGCCTAATTCATCCAATCCAAAGAGTAAGTTGAGCTGATATCAGCCAATCCCTATTCCTTCTCAACTCAGATGTCCACTCCACTGCAACCACTTTCCTTGGACGATGCCTCTTCTTGTACTTGCATGCTCATGATTGGTGGGTTGCACTTGGGCAGTTTTAAAGAAATCAGTCATGCACAAGTCTTACTGGGCACATATTGCAATGGAAGACACGTGGTTTTGCATTCAATCGCAAACCACATTCTCTCCCTTTTAGTTGTTTTAATGTTAAGTAGATATGATATTTCCTCTTCTAACATTTAATTAGGATACACGTGTAGCATCTTAATTACCTTGAATTATCCAATTTTTCGAATTAAGAACCTAGCTTAGGTGAAGTATATACACACGGTTAGCTTTCATTATAGGCATTTTTTGAGAAGTATAGATAATGGGGCGGAAAATACAGTATTGTTATGAATATGAATAGTTAAAGATAGATAAATATTACACGAAAATCAAAAAAGAAAACAGCCAGAAAAACACATAACAAAGGTCAGGAGGGAGAAGAGAGACTGAAATAAGAGATACCAAAGCTGCGAGGCTAGAGTCCAATGCAAGTGTTAGAAGTTAGAACACGCAAGCGTCAATCAAGTCGCCGTTGCGTGTGCGAAACGGAACTTCGTTTAGGTCAGATATTTGCAATGTCAAGTGCTAAACGTGAATCCACATAGAGTCTACAAACTTTTGCTGTATTTAGATATACGAAAATAAACATAAATGAACGAAAATGACGTAAGGAATGCAAGCAGAATAATAGCCAACCATCGCTTAAAGAAATGATAAATTCAAGAAGCCGTTTTCCGCATATTTTTTCCTTACTGTCAAAAAGATAGAATAGCCAGAAAAAAGTATAAGATAATGATTGAAAGCATAAATAATAAAAGATAAAAAAGCAAGGGTAGCAAAAATGTTAAATCAATTAAAAATTGATGGAAAATACCAAAACAAGTTCATATCTTTTACTATTTGAACCAAGTTGGCTTGACCAAATCCAAGTTCACCAACGCAATTCAAAAACACTGTATGTGGATGTAACCATCGCCATTATGGTGGGTCACAACCATCTACATCATTAAGAATGAGCGTGCAGCATAATTACAGATACAGGCTAGTATTATAATTGATACGCTGAAATGATGGATGCCTTATATGCGGGTCAAATAATGGTGTAAATGAACACTCATGATTTGGGTCAATCAAAAAGCAACCCAACACTAAGTCATTCATTAGTAGCTTTGTTACAGTTGACTTTGGTCCTATTATTTGCTTAAGCGGAAGTAGTAAATTGGAAAATGATGTCAACTAAGCAGTAAATAAAAATAAAATAGATAAAAATTTCAAATAAGAGAGACCGTGCTAACCATGAAAAGATTGGGTTGAATGTAGAAATAGTATTAGTGACTAGCATGAGCAAACGAGAAACAATTGTATGGGCCATTGTCAGCCCACCCAGGCATACATGAAGCTTGAAGAAAATGGTCAAAGAAATTCTAGTGTAGTGGGCAAAGCAACCCATTGAAATGACTTGGCCGATGGATACTCTAAATTTTGTTTATTATAATAATTTTACTTTTTTAATAATTATTAAAATTTTTATCATCATTTCTATTTATTTCATTTTTATTTAATTTAATGCTTGTGTCTTACTGGCATCAGCCGCATCTATACCAGCATTTTCAGCCATCCAAGGATAATACGGGCCTGGGTTGATCTTTCTACGTTTGGATGCGTTCCCGGCAGGACCACCTCCCAATGCTTGTCCCTTCGGCAGAAATAGGCCAGGCAGGCGTAACCCGCATCCCGCGTATTTTAGAAGAAAAGTCCAAACCAGCACCATAAGTGCTCATCGCGCTCCCGTGCGCACCTTATCCCCAAGCATCGAGATGGGCATGCAGCGGATGTCCGCTTGCCAGGGAGGCACCTAACCTACACCCCAGCGCAAGTTAGCGTCATCCGGTAACCTGCGCCCCCATTTAAGCTCAGCTTAGGGTTGGTCTAACCTACGCCTCCCACGAGAACCCTACGCCCCCTTGCCCTTCTCTTGTGCGCCGTTTGATCCCGTATGCGCCGGGAGCGCACATCACCCCCTAGCCGAAACCTGCGCTCTTGAATCCTGGGCCGGGCGCCAATCGCTCGCCCGCTAACGCCGCAGTACCGTCGCAACCTATGGCACCGTGCGCTCGATAACCCCGTGTATCCCCTCGGCGCACGATAGCCCTGCCGCGTCATAAATAGTCCCCCGTCCACCATGGATGCGCACTGCTCACCCTTCCTCCACCTCCCTTCCTGACGCCTATCAATCTTCGTCTCTCTCCTCATCGGATCGGTACGTAAATTTCGTTTGAATTCGAAATGAATTTAATACCGATTTCATCTGAACTTGAGTTTTCGGATCATCCGATTCGCCTTCTGCGCCTTCCTCTCTTTCCTCTTGCTCTTCGTTTAGGGTTTGTGGTGTGTTTTCTCGGAATTGGATCGAAATTCAGCCAGTTCTGCGATATGATCGCGATCGGGTGGCGCGATCGGACTGCCGAGACTGCAGGAGATGGAGAACCCGTCGCGGCCGGCGGTGATGAGAGATCCGTACGAGGTGTTGGGGATTTCTAGGGATTCGACGGATCTAGAAATCAAGGCGGCGTACAGGAAGCTGGCTTTGAAGTAAGTAGCTTTGACATAATTCATGTGTGTGTGTGTGTGTG
>JAYJMB010018343.1:0-43222 GCA_036873735.1 Pouteria campechiana
TATATTTAGGAATCAAATAGGTGCAAAAGATGAAGTATTAGGAGAATAAAATATGACATTTTGCATTCTCATCAGTATAGAATGTGCAACCTGTTGCTATCTACGGAAGGTATCTTTGAAAATTACTGGCGCAACAGTTTTGTCTATTGTTAAAACTTTTCTTATGCATGAAAATAATCTTTTCGGGTAGAAAATATAGAGTTATTTTTAGAATAGGATATTTATGCATAAAGGAATTACAATTTATGGAGGAATTCTATTAAAACCCTGCTACTTGAGTTATTCATGGGAATTAAGGAGTTCAAAGGAGGGAGGAGGGAGAGCATAGAGACTTTCAAAGGAGCAAGAGACAGAGTTCAAGTTTTGCAATCATGCCTTTTTCAGAAAGCTTTCTTTCTGTCTTTAGGATGAACTAACTTCCTTTTTCTAGGGCAATGATGTAGCCCTCCTTGACATTCATTATTAACAGAGATTGTTGGTTTATTAATTCAATATCATCTTATTTCATTCATTGTGTATAATATAGTCATCTAATTTATTTAATTTCCTGATCACCAATTATGTAAATTAGCTTGATTATCTCTGAGTAGATGGTTAAGGCAGATATCATATGCTAAACCATGTACTATGCTCTTTTGAATGAATGAGTGGATATTTAAGGTAGACGCCATATGCTAAACTATTCTTCAGATCTTAATGAGTTTTCAATCTCAATTACACTACATGCTGTAGGTAATTAGAATGGCAGAAAATACTTGATTTAAGCGCGGATGCCTAATGGTAATAATCATATTATGGATAGATCGAACCCAAGGTGCTGAATTGTTACCAACATCTTAACAATATCGAATTTCATCAAGTGGTGAAATCAGATCCCCATACTCTTATAACCTGAATTCTCTTTTGCATTACTTATTACCATTGTTTGCTATTATTTTGCATTACACTTCTAATTACTTAGCCTTTAATTCATCTTGTTGACTTAATATAACTTAGTTTTAGTAACTAGACATAATTTAACAAGTTTAACAGTTCTCTATGTGATCGACCCTTGCTAAGCACACTGGACTTTTATACACTCGTGTACTTATGAGGAACTATAATTTAACCATCAAGTTTTAGGCACCATTGTTAGGAATCTAATTCAAATTGGTTTGATTAAATTAGTTAGATTTTTTCTTTAGTTGTTGTATTGTATTTTATTTATGATTTTTAATTCTTTCTTCATTCTTTTGCAGAACTATGAATCCAAGGAAGGCAATCACTGAATCAAGTTTTGTTACCCTTGAACGATAACATCATTAAAGTGGAAATATAGACAAATAGCAGAAGTGAAGAAGACATTGAAATGGTTGACCACATGCAAAACTAAGTGGCTCGACATGCCCAACTGCTTATGAAAATTTTTGCATGCCCAACGATAGGAATCTCTCCTTCATGCATTGTTTTGAATGATTTTGTCAGGAACTATGAGATGAAGCGTATACACTTTAACATGCTTCCTTCTTTTCATGGTGTAACTATAGAGGATCCCTTAACATTCTTGCATGATTTTTATGCAACTATTCAAACTTTTCTATTATAAGGTTTAACCAAGGATCAGTTGTGCATGAGATGTTTTCCTTATACCTTGAAGGACGTAGCAAAAACCCGGTTCATGACATTGGCTCCTAGATCATTGACTACATTGGATGTATTTTATAATAGTTCATTGGTAAATTTTATTCCCATGCTAAGCAGAATTGAAAAGTAAGATTGCCACTTTTTTTTAAATTAATGGGGAAGTATTCCATGAAGGGTGGGAAAGATTTAAGGCACTACTAATTCAATGCCCTCACCATAGATATCCTCTTAAATTAGTCAATCAATTTTTCTATGATGGACTGACACAACCATGACAAGTCATGATGGATAATGCCGTGGGTGGAGCAATGGGAGAGAAGACTCAGGAGGAGACATATAATCTATATGAGATACTTGGAGCAAATTCCCAATAGAAGAGTGTTAGAGGAAGGTCTAGAGAGATGTATGAAGTAAATTCTAACACTAAAATTTCCATGTAGGTATCGGAGCTTACCAGATAGATAAAGACCATGTTAACTATGATAGGAAACTTCAAACAACCCTCCCATGCTAAGGTATGTTCAATTTGTGGCAATTCAGGGCACTCACCCAATGTTTGTCCTTCAAATGAAAACCTTATAGGAGGATCTGAACAAGCAAATGTAATGAACTTCCACAAGCAGTGACCATGTAATGATCCTTATTCTAATACTTACAATCCTAGTTGGAGAAGTCATCGAAACTTTTCATGGAACAACAATCAAAATTAGAATTAAGTTGGAACTTCTTTCCAGCCCAAAAAGCCTACTCTTGAGGAAACTATGTAAAGCTTCATTCAAGTAACTCAAACTCAGTTCTAAAACAATGATTCTAGATTTTACAATGTAGAGGCATCAATAAAGAAGATAGAAACACAATTAGGGCAAATTGCAAAAGCTGTGCAAATTCACACACTGGGAAAGTTGCCAAGTCAGCCAGAACAAGCAAAAGTAGTTATGACATTCAGAAGTAGAAAGGTAATTAACAATAATATTAGTGAAGAAATTGATGAATCTAATGCTTCTGAAGGAACAAACAACCAAAAGGAAAAGGAAGCAGAGGAGGTAACCTCAAAGAAGGCTGTGTTTCCAATAGTTGACCCTCCAGTCATCTATAAACCACCACCACCTTATAATCCACCAGTAACTATTCTAAGAAAATTGAGGCATAGCAAATTAGACAAATCATTTTTTGATATTTATGACATCCCTTTCAAAGTTAATGTTAACTTACTTTTGCTTGACATGATTAAGAACATGCCTACTTATGCTAAGTTTTTGAAGGAATTAACCCAAAGGAGGAGTAAGTATGAACCATATGAAAAAGTAATAGTTTTTGAAGTTGCAAGTGCAGTTCTGCAAACAAATCTTCCTCCAAAGTTGAAGGATCTAGGTAATTTTAATATCATAATTACTGTTGGAGGAACAAATAAGGTAAAGGCTATGTTGGACTTAGGAGCAAGTATAAATCTGATGCCTTATTCTATTTACTTACAGCTTGGTTTGGGAGATTTGAAGCCAACTACAATATCTCTACAGCTTGCAGATAGATCAATTAAATATCCTAGCAGCATTGTAGAAGATATATTAGTGCATATAAACAAACTTATTATTCTTGCAGATTTTATTGTGCTTGACATGGAGAGGCAAGTGATGCCTGAGAGAGAGGTGCCCATTCTTCTAGGGTGCCCATTCATGACAACAGCTAGGATAATCATTGATGTGCAGAATGGAAAGCTAAAGATGAATGTTTTGAATAAGACTGTGGAATTTTTTGTTTACAATTCTTTTTCATTCCCTTCAGATCCTAGTAGTTGTTTTCAAATAGATAATTTGGATTCACTTGTATCATCAAGTTTTGTGTAGTAAGAAATAGAAGACAAATTGGCACTGGTGCTTAAAATCGAAGAAGTCATTATGGAAGATGAAGAAATCAAAGATTTGAAAGAAGGTTTGGATAGTGCAAAGGAAATCAGGGAAGATGAAGTCACCAAGGAGGTATTGGCATAGTTGAATTCCAATTTGTCATCATCAATTATCACACCACCAAAATTGGAACTAAAGTAATTATCACATAATTTAAAATATGTATTTCTTGGTGCTAATCATACTCTTCTAGTTATTATTGCTGCTGACTTAATTGTTGAGGAAGAGAATAAGTTGTTGAATGTCTTGAGAGAGAACGAGGAGGCTATAGGATGGACATTTGTTGACATCAAGAGAATTAGCCACACTCTGTGCATGCATAAAATTCTATTGGAAGACAATGCAAAGCCTTTTAGGGATGCTCAGAGGAGACTTAACCCACAAATGCAATAAGCTATTAGAGCTGAAGTGATTAAGCTCTTGGATGCAGGTATTATCTACCCAATTTCTAATAGCAAATGGGTAAGTTTAGTTCATGTGATACCAAATAAATCTGAAATTTTTGTTGTTAAGAATGATAATAATGAGTTGATGCCAGTAAGAATGATTACATGATGGCAAATGTACATAGATTACAGAAAACTCAATGCGGCCACAAAAAAGGATCATTTTTCTCTCCCTTTTATTGATCAAATGCTTGAATGATTAGTAGGTCATGCTCACTACTATTTTCTGGATGGTTTTTCAGGTTATAATTAGGTCCCTATTGCTCTAGAAGGCCAGGAAAATACAACTTTTACTTACCCATTTGGAACTATTGCTTACAGAAGGATGCCTTCTAGGTTGTGCAATGCCCATGCAAGCTTTTAGAAGTGTATGATGCCTATTTTTCTGATTTGATTGAAAGGTTTATAGAGGTTTTCATAGATGATTTTTCTATATTTCATGATTCATTCGATGATTGCCTTAATAACTCAATAATGGTGCTAAAAAGGTGTGTTAAAATGAATCTGACATTAAGTTGGGAGAAGTGTCATTTCTTAGTTTAGCAGGGAATTATGTTGGGATATATTGTGTCAAGGAGAGGCATTGAAGTTGACAAGGCAAAGATTGATGTGATTGCTAAGTTGGCCCCTCCCACTTCTGTCAAGGGAGTGAGGAATTTTCTAGGACATGCAGGTTTCTATAGAAAGTTCATAAAAGACTTTTCAAAAATTTCTAGACCACTATGTAACTTGTTAGCTAAGATATGACTTTCAATTTGGATGATGAGTTCCTTGTTGCTTTCAATACCTTGGAAACAAAACTAACTTCCGCTCCAATTTTAGTAGTTCCTGATTGCTCCAATCCTTTTGAAATTATGTGTGATGCATCTGACTTTGCTATTGGAGTTGTCTTGGGACAAAGAATGGATAAATTGTCCCATGTGATTCATTATGGAAGTAAAACTTTGATTGAAGCAGAATTAAATTATTCCATTACTGAAAAAGAATTGCTTGCAATTGTGTTTGCATTGGAAAAGTTTCACTCATATCTGATTGGTTCAAAGGTAATTGTTTATTCTAATAATGTTGCATTGAAATACTTGCTAACTAAGAAAGATACCAAACCCAAATTGATTAGGTGGATATTATTATTGTAAGAAATTGACCTGACAATCAAGGATAAAAACGGTAGTGAAAATATTAGCTGATCATCTATCCAGGATAGTGGAAGGGACTAATTTTGAGCAAAATAAAGATAAAGCGAGCATTCCCATCAATGAGAATTTTCTTGATGAGCAATTATTTTCTGTAAAAGGAAGTGAACCTTGGTATATTGATATTGTTAATTATTTGGTTAAAGGAGTTTTTAATCCTATGTTAAATTCGTAGGAAAATTGGGATGATATAGTTCAGTTTAAAATGTGTCCAAATCAGATCATTAGACATTGTGTACCTGAGGATGAACAGTAAAGCATTTTAAAACATTGTCGCACATTCAGCAGTGGAGGGCATTTTGGAGGAAAGAAGATTGCTCTCAAAGTTTTCCAATCTGGTTTTTACTACCCAACTATTTTTTGGGATGCTCATTCCTTTTGTGCAACATGTGATAGGTGCCAGAGGATAGGTACATTGGTAAATGAGATGAAATGCCACTCACAGGTAATCTGGTTGTTGAATTATTTGATGTATGGGGCATTGATTTCATGGGCCCATTCCCACCATCCAATGGGAACATGTACATTCTGCTTGTTGTTGATTATGTGTCTAAGTGGATTGATCCAATGGCCACTAAAACTAATGATGCTAATGTTGTGCTAAAATTCCTGAAAGATAGAATTTTCAATAGGTTTGGCACTCCAAGAGAAATCATTAATGATAGAGGAACTCATTTTTGAAATAGGGTATTTGCAACTTTGTTGAAAAAGTATAATATCACTCATCGAGCTACAACACCTTACCATCTACAAATGTCTGGACAAGTTAAAGTAAGCAATAGATAGATCAAAGCAATTCTTGAAAGGATAGTGAACACTTCAAGGAAAGACTGGGCAATGAAGCTGAATGATGCTCTTTGGGCATATAGGATTGTATTCAAGACCCCAATTGGAATAAGACCTTACAAACTAGTCTTTGCGAAGGCATGCCATCTACCTTGGAGTTGGAGCATAAAGCATACTAGGCAATCAAGAAACTCAACTTTGATTTATAGAAGGAAGGTTAAGAGAGAAATCTTCAACTGAATGAATTGGAGGAGTTGAGAGATAAAGCTTATGAGAATGCAAAGATTTATAAGGAGTGAATAAAGAGATATTATGATCAAATCATTCACAAAAGATGCATTGAACCTGGAATGAAAGTTTTGCTTTATGGCTCGCATTTGTGTTTATTTCTAAGAAAATTGCAGTCTAGGTGGGTTGGACCATTCGTGGTGACACAAGTGTTCTCACATGGAGCTGTGGAGTTAAAGAACCTGAAGACTGGTAATACATTCAAAGTTAATGGTCTTAGGGT
This sequence comes from Pouteria campechiana, assembly GCA_036873735.1. NCBI lineage: Eukaryota > Viridiplantae > Streptophyta > Magnoliopsida > Ericales > Sapotaceae > Pouteria > Pouteria campechiana. The sequence goes on from JAYJMB010018343.1 coordinate 6,464, forward strand.
AAAGAGATATGTGAAGGATGACTTGCCAATGTAGTTAAATAAAGTTGTTGGATTCAAGAATTTATGAAAGGGGAATTTGTCTTACACAGACGTTAAATAAAGTGCTTCTTAGGAGGCAACCCAAGCTTATGAACTTTCTTTGTTTTCCTAGGATTTAGTTGGTTCTTTATTTATTTATTTTCTTTAGAACGTTCTTAATTTCTGGTATTTTGTGTGTTACAGAAAGAAGAATTTTGATTAGGCATAGAAGTTTTAAAGGACTACAGATGATGCTTCAAGTGATAAACTGCCAGAAATTTGCAAAGGGCCAAATCAAAAGAGGATGAGAATGCACTTCATTCAGGGAAATCTTTGAACTTAAACTTCTATCATTATTTCACATTGAGGATAATGTTTAGTTTATGTTTTGGGGTATATTTCTCGATTTGACATCCAATTTTGGAGCAAAAAATTTTAAATTTTGATTTTGAAGAAGTTCTAAAATGCTTCTGGTTTAGTTCTGAGCACATCTATGTTTCTACACTATGCTGAATAAAGTTCAACAGAACCTCCATGTTAATGACTCCAAAAGTTCTATGTAGTCGAAGTGTCTTATGGAGTGATTCCGTGTAGCGTAACAGTGATTCTGTGTTGCCTCTGTTGATAGGATATAACTTCTGCAGTGCTTCTATGCAAACCAAAAGTTCAACCAAACTTCTATGTTAATGATTTCGAAGTTCTGAGGAAAATATGTATAAGTAAATCAAAGTATAGATGTTCTGGAATTGCATTCAATTTTGGAAATTCTGTTTTTTTTTTGGGGGGGGGGTGGATTTTTTAATATTAGGTATATTTTTTGGTTTTTAACTTTAATGTTTTCTGACTTAGCTAAGAAAATCCATGAGCAATGATGCAATTAAACATTCAAATTGAATGGAATTCTCTCTTAATGGTCAATAACATAGGCTTAGTTTTTGATTGTCATTGCACATGTTTTAGAAGGAAGGATGGATACTACTTTGTAATTTAATGATTCTTGTGATAAATCTTTCTTTTTCATGAATGATGATCTTTGAGCACATTATCTTATGATTAGGTGAAGTGCATGTTGATTAGTTGATGATTTTGTGAATTTGGTGACATATTTTGGTTAACATGAGCACATTAGGATTTGTTTGATTATCCCTCAAGGAAAAATCCTACATAACTTGTTTACTTGGAAATGATTTAAGCATTTGGTTTGATGAGTTTGAGCCTTTCAAGCCGACCTAATACATCATATCACTAGTGTCCCCATTCAGCTTTACTAAAAGAATGGATATGCAAAGCATGTGAAATACTACCATTCATTTCCCTTCTTTAGCCTCATCATCGTTAACATATTCAGCCTGAAAAACCATGCTTGACCTATAAGAGATATATTCTATGCATATAGTTGTTAGAAAGGTATGAGTGAAGCAAAAGAAATTAAGTTTGGGGGAATTGAAAAGAAGAATGTCAAAGAAAAAAAAGGGAGAAAAAGAAAAGAATCATAAAGGATTCAACTTGTAATTGGAGGGATCACATCCTAAAGAACTCAAAAGAAATAAAGTTTGGGGTGTGGTTGTAATACAACCCATAAAAATAGTAAGAATCCCAAATAATAAATCTAGAGAGCTAATAATCATGTGCAAATTATTTATGATCTCTTACTTTGTGAATTATTATTCCTTTTCTTTGTTAGCTAAACCCAAAGCCCCATTACAAGCTTAACAAAGACCTATTGATCCAAGTGAACAAAGTTATCTACATTAGTAGAGAGGGATTATGAAAAGCAAGCTTATGGAATGTTTTATAGAAATCATTAGAATCATTGAATTACATATTATTAATTGAAAGGCATGCATAAAACATGAGATTGATGAAGCACACGCGCACGCACACACACACACACTCTCACTTTATAAAGGGATTGATGAAGCATGAATTTCATGAGATTACATGGCAAGTGTTTTGAATGATTTTTAAGTCATGTGTATATGTACAATTTGTCTAGCATGTTTTTGATTGATTAAGAGAGACTATCCTAATGCTTTTATTCGTTTGGTTACTATTTTGCTCAAGGACTATGAAAAGCTAAGTTTGAGGGTACTTAATGAGCTCATAATATATAATATTTTAATACCTAAATTTATGTATGTTTTGATGTAAATTTAGTGATTTATAAGCACATTCCAGTAAATCTGTACTTAATTTGGTTATTACTTGAAGTGACTTCTATGGTGATTTATTATGTCTAATTAAAGATAATTAGGCGAAAGAAATGAAAGAAAATATGGAAGACATCAAGGTGGAGAAAGGAGAAAAACATTGGAGTTTGGATAATGAACAAGTGACAGAAAAATAAAGATTCAAAAGTAGAAAAATATTAACATCAGAAGTTCTGAAGTGAACTTCATAAGTAGGTCAGAAGTTCTGAAATGGACTTGAGCAATCAGAAAAATTGAGTGCCGAGGTAACCAAATCAGAAGTTGTGGCATGTGATGTAATTAAACTTGACATTACTTAGAGGAAATTTTTAATACAGATGAAGACAAATTCAGCTCAAGTGGCTAACATAGAAGTTTTATCCCTTGAAGTTATCTAACCAAAAAATTAAGAATCATAGGATTTGGAGTTGAAATACGAAAGTTATGACCAAAATATTGAAACTATCTCTGACTTCAATCCCATTGACAGAAATTTTTGATGTGTAAAGCATGGTATCACTTGTGGTACAATTTTGGCATATTTTGACGGTGATTTGGAACTCATGTTCAACATTATAGTTTTATATCTCAACATTATCTTTGTAATTCATTAAGAATCATATGATTATAAATTCAAATGAGAAAGTTATATCCCAAATAGTGCTAGCCAAAACTTCTAATACATTAACTCTAGAAGTTATTAAAAGGCATCACTTGTGAGCTCCAATGACTCATGATAGAGGCTGATTCAGAAAAAGTGATCAACATGAAGATATAGCCCTTGTAATTATCTAAACAATAGGATAAGAATCACATAATTTGAAGTTCAGATGGAAAGTTATGAGCAAAATACTAAAACTGCTCTAAATTGTCAAAATTCTAAACAGGTTTTGAAGCTTGAATTACTAATGTCAGAAGTTCTGAAGAACTTCTAAAGTTAAAAATGTGAAATTCAAAAGTGTATCAAAAGTGTATTGAGGTTCTAAGAAAGTGAAAACAGAACTTCTACAAGTGAGCATTAACCTCAGAAGTTCTGTAATGTGACAAAGTTCCAAGGCTCGATCCTCACAAGCTCTGAGCAGTGTAACAGAACTTCTAGGTGGTGAATTTTTGAATTTTTGAAATAGAGAATGAGAAAGAAAAATTTTGAAGATTTCAGAAGAGTGACATTAAATGTTTCTGAGGCCATTAGAAGATGACAAAAATTCACAGAAGTGCAACTTAAGAAGTGGCTAACAATATCAAGCGCAATAGAAGCTTTTAGAGGTATAACAGAAATCCTAATGCTTGATACTCAGAAGTTCTAAGTAATAAGGATAAAACTTCTAAGCAAACAAAACCAAAAGTTTTGCAGAACATAGAAATCCCACTGCCTGATACTCAGAAGTTCTAAGCAGTGTAACAAAACTTCTGAGTAGTGATTTTTCAATTAACAAAACTTCTAACCAAGTGAATTATGCAGCTTACAAGTATTAGTACGTTAGTATAGAAATTGTCAAAACTTCTGAGAAGTGCAATTTTGACCATAAAAAATTCTGATATGCTAAATGTGATGTTGTTGTCCACATTATGATTAGATATATTTTTTTATTTTAGCAACTAAGTCCACAATGATCAGCACTTACAATTATCTGAGATATGTTTGGAAGCAATTTGGTTTATATACATTACTAAAATTTTTAGAAGTCTAGAATGTGCAACTTATTACAATCTGTGGAAGGTATCTTTAGAAATCAGTGGCGCAACAATTTGGTCTATTGTTGGGACTTTTCTTACACATGGAAACAATCTTTTAGGGTAGAAATTACAGAGTTATTTTTAGAAGAGGATCTTTGTGCATAAAGGAATTGCAATTTGTGGAGGAATTTTATTAAAACCCTACTACTTGGGTTATTTAAGGGAATTGAAGAGTTTAGAGGAGGGAGGAGGGGAGAGCATAGAGACTTTCTAGGGAGCAAGAGACAGAGTTCAAGTTCTGCAATCATGCCTTTTTCAGAGAGCTTTCTTTCTTTCTTGAACTAACTTCCTTTTTTCTAGGGCAATGATGTAGCCCTCCTTGATATTCATTTTTAACAAAGATTGTTGGTTTATTAATTCAATATCATCTTATTTTATTCTTTGTGTATAATGTAGTCAACTGATTTATTTAATTGCCTGATCACCAATTATGTAAATTAGCTTGATTATCTCTAAGTACATGGTTAAGGCAGATGCCATATGCTAAACCATATACTGTGCTCTTTTGAATGAATGAGTGGATGGTTAAGGTAGATGTCATATGCTAAACTATTCTACTTGGTTCATTAAAGTTCTTCAGATCTTCATAAGTTTTCAATCTCAATTACACTACACACGATAGGTATTTGGAATGACAGAAAATACTTGATTTAAACTAGGACGCCTAACAGTAATAATCGTATAGTAGATAGAATGAACCTAAGATGCTGAATTGATACCAACATCTCAACTACATTGAATTTCATCGAGTGGTGAAATCAGATCCCTAGACTCTAAAACCTAAATTCTCCTTTACATTACGTATTGTCATTCTTTGCTATTATTTTGCATTACACTTCTAATTACTTAGCCTTTAATTCATCTTGTTGATTTTGGATAACTTAGTTTTAGTAACTAGACATAATTGAACCAGTTTAATAGTTCTCGATAGGATCGACCCTTGCTAAGCACATTGTACTGCTATACACTCGTGCAATTGCGAGGAACTATAATTTGGTCATCACCAATGATTGGAATCTCACCTTCATGCATTGTTTTAAATCACAATGCTAGGAATTTTGAGCTAAAGCACATACACTTTAACATGCTTCCTTCGTATCATGGTGTAGCTACAGAGGATCCCTTAACATTTGTGTGTGATTTCTATGCAACTATTCAAACTTTTACTTTGTACAATGTGCTTAGCAAGGGTCGATAGGATCGACCCTTGCTAAGCACATTGTACTGCTATACACTCGTGCAATTGCGAGGAACTATAATTTGGTCATCACCAATGATTGGAATCTCACCTTCATGCATTGTTTTAAATCACAATGCTAGGAATTTTGAGCTAAAGCACATACACTTTAACATGCTTCCTTCGTATCATGGTGTAGCTACAGAGGATCCCTTAACATTTGTGTGTGATTTCTATGCAACTATTCAAACTTTTACTTTGTAGTGTCTAAATGAAGATCAGTTACGTATGAGATGTTTCCCATACACCTTGAAGGATGCAACAAAGACTTGATTCATGTCTCTAGCTCCTGGATCACAAACTACATGGGATGCATCATATAACAAGTTCATTGGTAAATTTTATTCCAATGCTAAAATTACAGAATTGAGAAGTAAGATTGACACTTTTTCTCAAATGGATGAAGAAGCATTCCATGAGGCATGGGAGAGATTTAAGGCATTACTGATTCAATGCCCTTACCATTGATATCCTCTTGAATTGCTCAATCAATTTTTCTATGATGGACTAACACAGCCAGGCTAAGCCATGGTTGATAATGCTGCAGGTGGAGCACTAGGATAGAAGACTCTAGAGGAGATATACAATTTGTATGCGATGCTTAGAGCAAACTCATAATAGAAGAGTGTTAGAGGTAGACCAAGAGGAATGTGTGAGGTAAACTCTAAGAATGATCTTTCTATGCAGATGATAGAGATGGCAAAGCAGGTGAAGATGTATTGTTCTATGATAATAAACTAGAAATAGAATGCTCCTATTGAGGTATGTTCAATATGTGGTATTGCTAGTCACTCACATAATACTTGTCCTTCTGGTGAAAACTTTATAGGCATGAGGGAGTAAGCTAGTGTAATGAACTTCTATAATTAGTGACCACATAATGATCCATATTCAAAGACCTATAATCCTTGTTGGAGGAATCATCCCAATTTCTCATGGATTAAAAATCACAACCAGACCCAAGTAGGAACATCTTTTCAGTCTAAGAAGACCACTCTAGAAGAAACCATGCAGAGTTTTATTCAGGCAACTCAAACTCAGTTCTAGAATAATGAATTAAGAATTCAGAACTTGGAGGCATCCATGAAGAAGATGGAGATGTAGTTGGGTCAGATTGCAAAGGTTATGTAGAGTCATAGACCTGGGAAGTTGCCTAGCCAGTCAAAGCAAGCAAAAGCAATCATGACATTGACAATAAAGTTGGTGAAGAAACTGATGAATCTAATGCTTCTGCAAGAACTGATAAAGGGAATAAAAAGAAATAGGAGGATGTGCATTCAAGGAAAGGTATGTTTTCAATAGTTGACCCTCTAGTCAACCACAAGCCATCACCACCTTATGATCCACTAGTACCTTTTCCAAGAAGATTAAGGCAAACCAAATTGAACAAATCATTTTTTGATATTTGTGATATCCTTTCCAAACTTAATGTTAACGTATCTTTGCTTTACATGGTTAAGAACATGCCTACTTATGCTAATTTTTTGAAGGAACTAACCTTAAGAAAGCATAAGTATGATCCTAATGAAAAGGTGATAGTTTCAGTAGTAACCAGAAAAGTTCTGTAGACAAATCTCCCTCCAAAATTGAAGGATCTAGGTAGTTTCAATATCACAATTTCTGTTAGAGGCACAAACAAGGTAAAGGCAATGTTGGATTTAGGTGCAAGCATTAATTTGATACCTTATTCTATTTATTTATAGCTTGGTTTAGGAGATTTGAAACCTACTAAAATGTCTTTACAACTAACAGATAGATCAGTGAAATATCCTAGAGGCATTATAGATGCATTATAGAGGATATTCTAGTACATATTGACAAATTAATTATTCCTGCAGATTTTATTATTCTAGATATGGAGAGGCATGTGACTCCAAAGAGAGAGGTGCCCATTCTTGTTGCGCATCCATTCATGGGAAAATACAACTTTCAATAAAGCTTCCAACTTAATCTCATCAATTAGGTGGAATTCACTCAATAATTTCTTTATTCAATTATACATCACTTTGATATCCCAACTGAGCCAAATTTGGGGATTTTAACTTAATTTATCATTTTAAGTCTTTTTCTGTTAACATATTCAAACTAAAGTTCATTAACATCTCAGGTCAATTAAGTATCCTTTTCCTTGACCTCTTAAGAGTTGCTATAGAATCCTTCAACACCCCTTTGTCTCTCATTAAGACAATTCATCTATGTCATTTAACTCATTACATTTCAACAAAGTGTCTTAAGGGAATTCCATTACTAATCGTATGCAATCCTTATTCAATAAAACAAATGATTAAATAACCATGAAACCAAGCCACTTAAACCCTTACTCAATCAATTCATGGCTTACACACTTTGCACATAAAAGCCCTTTTCGACCTTTGCTTAGGTTATTATCAAAAATTAGATTTCTCACTCTCAAACAAATTCCAAAACACTCTATTTAATGAATTAGGCATTTACCCCATGGATCCAAACCATTTTCCTCCAAAGATCACTATTCATGACATATATAAAACCCTCGCAAAGAAAAATTCATGAGTTCTAGGGGAAAAATACCTTACCATCAATCCTAAGCATGGCTTCCATCACTAAATAGGGATTCGACCTCAATCTTCAAAGAATCATCCATGAATCGCAACCCAAGTGTGGCCTTATCATTAAATAAGGATTTGACCTCAATCCTCTAAGAATCATCCATTAATCACAACCTAACACCATTTCCTTGCTTCTTCCACCTTTCAAACAAGCTAAATTTGGATTTGGGCATGTGAATAATAGATTACATGCTTAAACAAGAGTGTTTTCTCAATAAATCACATAAAAAGTTACCAAAACGAGCATAAGGTATGAGAGTTTGGGCATGGGAAAAGAAACAAAAATAATAAAAATGAAACATATATGAAACTGACTTTAAAATGTCAGTTTACTAACTTGCCAGCCTACCGAACCCATAGCGCTAGAATTTCTGGATGCCTACATGAACCGGCATCATGGCACTAGTTTGACCGCCACGACGCCCACACTGCTACCACCATTTTTCCTTCCTTTTTTCTTTGTTTCCTCTCCATTTTGGCTCCTTTCTCCTCATGCCTTTTTGCCATGATTTTCCCATATAATGCATAATAAATATTCCTTAAATAACTAGGAATTGAGTCATATAACCATTTACATATTTTTTCAACTTGTACAATCACATTTAACTGATATGCAATTCATACATTAATCATTTCATTTCAAAACAAACTTTGTTCACCTCAATTCTTCACTATTAGTAAATTAGAAAAATATTTCCTCCAAAATTAACACCCTGGGTATTACAAACCACCCCCCTTACAAAATATTTCAAACTTGAAACTTTAATTATTGCTCAATTTTCATCATTTCCTTAAGTTTACAAATCCATTTATTCAAATTATTTCAGAACATATGAATCCGTATACACATGATACACCACATAAGTTGTGCCCTTTTGATCATCTCTCCTAAGCATTCAAGAGTTGTTTACATTTACAAATGCCAACACATACACAATGCCCTATCTAAGGTCCTCAAAGTGTTAATTAATATTGGAATTATCACTAAACATTGCTTTAACCCATATAAAACTTTCAATTATCAATTAGTTTGACCAAATTACAAAGCAATCATGTCAAAACATGTTACTTGTCACCAAGGTTTAATAATATTTCAAGAATTGCAAAAATGTCTGATCATTCAATAAATTTCATAGGGATTCACTAGAAGAGTTAGAGATCAACATGTAGTTCCTCTTCTCTTATTCTACCATACTATAGTTTTTTGAAATAATCTTCTCAAATCTTGGAATGTACCATAGTATAATCACTAAGCACAATCACAATTTGATGTCAATAGAGTGTAAACATCTTATTCATCAAGTTTATAAGCATATCAAAGAAAATGTCATCATTGAAACTTCTCATAATGTCCATCTACAACATCTTCTCTAACTCAATCAATGTTCACTACCTTCCCCTGTCATAGGGGCCTTTCACCTCACCAGTTTAATGATACACAACCCTTTAATATTACACATATAAGCAACATATTTAGTTTATCACCCTAGGGCACATATGCATGATGCACATACTATGATAACACAACTAGTATGTAACCTCCCATTCTTATACTCAAGGTGTAATTGTTTATGCCCATTATTCATATTCATATAATTTTAATTTAGGCTCAAACACAGCCTCCCATCCCTACACTAGGATGTAACTACCCATGCATGTAAGCCATTTTCATAATCCACATTATTATCAAGGCATAACATTCTCCTATCATGATTGTGATAGATTTCATCACATCTTACCTTATTACCAAGGCATCTACAATCACATATCATTATCATTTTCCAACTATAAGTATACTAGCTTTCATTATCTAAATATTTACACATTTACAGTTTCATAGCTTTCATCAACTATAAATACCATCTCATCCCCTTTTTCAATGTACAATTGGATTACCCTTATAACCCCAACTACTAATGTTGTCGAATCCCTGATAGCAACATTGTGCTTCCTATAGTACCCTACCTTCATTGTAGCACAAGAATATCAAGTTCATCATTTACATTTACTAAGGGAATCAAAGATAATAATTACAAAGCCTTTTTTTTATTCATTACAAGTTCATGTCTTATACAAAGTTTCATATTGTTTCTCATATTTTATATTGTTCATAGGGATCCCACTTTTTTTATCCTCAGGATGTCTAAACCATCTCAAACCATTATGCCATCAAGAAAGAGTGTCTAGCAAATTGTAGACTATGCCACCACCAGGACATAGGTGTTGAACCAAACCTCTTCACTAGGCTTAATTTTGATGATGAACATATTTAACTAGCAAAGTTTTGATGGTGCGCAAAAGCCCACGTGTGAAAGTTTAAACTACTGATCATTATTTCCCAAGTGTGTAGTAATGAACAACATATAAGGGAAATAACATAAGTGGATAGCACATACAAGGCTACATCAGACACAAGAACCATAAATAAATGAAGAAGAAAATGTAAATGCTCAAATAAGAAAGAACGACAATGAAACTTTGAAGAAGTAGTTTGTGAAACAAATCCTACACCGTTGAAGACTGAAGAGAAGAACGTATCTGAAAATCTAAGTCCAAAACACCCATGTTCTAAACTTCAGACATAGCTAGGATCAAGTCATGCGACAAAATGCAACTAGTGCTAATCCAAGTCTGAAATCTTAATTATAGACATGGAGATCATTTTTAGACATGGCGATTCACTTTAAGACATGATCGAATATGGTGATGCAAGTTAAATAGTTCATCCAAGTCCGACATAATAATTTCAGACATGCTTATTCAAATCCAAACATGGTGAATCATTTCCAATCATAGAAGAAAGAAGTTAGTTGCAAGCCAAGCACAAGCCCAAGTCCGAAATTTAATTCCAGAGATGACTATTTGAACCCAGACATGACAGTTTACTTTGAGACATGGCCAAGCAGTTAGTGTCTAGCTAAATGAGTTAATCAAGTTTGAAAAATTGAATCTGGTTGGATGGGGCAGATAATGCATGTTCAAAATTATGTAACACATATACATAAATTTCAGATTACAGTTGCCCAAATTGTAATCATTTGAAGCAATCAAATTGAACTTAAAATGACTTAAAACAATTACCTGCTTACCTTAATTAATTGAGCAATTTGTACAACCCTTATACTCCAATTTCCACCCTCTAACAAAGCCTTAATTCCTTATTAAAATTTTTAGCAAACCCACCTTGAATTAGGGTTTGAAATTCCTTGAAGATAAATCAACTTTTGCGTAATATTCTTTCATAAACATCATAACCATTTAAAAGTAGATTAAGCACTTACCTTAATCTTCAAATTCCTTTGGTGGGTCCCACCTAGAACAACAATTCTTCAATTTTTGCTAGCTTTCAATCCTTAATCCAAGAGGAAAATGGATGCTATTAGTTGCCCTTCTCACCAATTAGAGGTTGCTTCTACTTCTATTGATCAAAACCCACCAAAACATAGCATTTGGGAGAGAGGGGAGGGAGTTTTCTTTTGTGAACGGGGGTATGGGCAAGGCTTACACGAGAAGGAGATGGGTTTACATTTTTATAGAAACCATTTCCAAAAAGACAAATTTGAATAAGATGTTATGGTAATACCTTGAATTGTAATGAAACTTTATCAATCTTATCAACTATCTTGATGACTATTTTGGTGGGATCTTTATCACATTTTTATATCTTTTTTTTATTACCAAAGGATAAATCAACTGAATCCTCATATTACTATAGTTTGCCATAGGTTTTCCATAATAATATGATCATGTTTATGGGATCAAATGCACAACTATGTATTCCTATGCAATCCCACTAGTTTCCTTATGCTTATATCCTTCCAAGGAACCAAACTAGGCAAGGGGAGCTTTATCTTTTGGCTAATTCCTTTTGCTACTACATTCTCCCATTTGCTAAATCTTTTTGCTACTACCAAAAAGGGGGAGAAGGAATTGAGGAAGACTTTCCCTAAAATAGAATAAAAGAATTGAGAAAATGATATACAAGTCATTAAGTTTCTGCTAGTCAAACTCCATAGGTTTCCAATCAAATAGGGCGAGTTTAAGTTTCTGTTTGTCAAACTCCATATGCTCATAAATTTTAGTTAGATAGGGGGAGTTTGCAAAATGTCTCATTAGCATATTCCTAATTATCACAAGTCTTTAAGTTTTGTCATCATCAAAAAGGGGAAGATTGTTAGGCTTATTGTGCATGATTTTGATGACAACAAAACTTAACTTTAGGCTTAATTTCCACTAATTATGCTTTTAATATAAGAAACTTAAACTATGCTTGGATTGTGTATTCTTTCATAAAGTTACTATGTATACAAGCATATTACACAAAATATTTCAGAGAATAAAAATTCATCATGATACATAGTGCATTAACTTTGATCGTCATATATTGGAGCATAGATATATTTTTGCTTAAACATAAGCATGTATTTCATCGAGTTATCATCTTAAGCCTTTATTGAAAACATGATATGTGAGTAAAAGCATTTATACATGCCTTATAACTTGAGAAAATCTTAATGGATAAATATATCCTGATAAGCATTTTCATAGATATATCTCTCACTTGAAAAAGAAATTATACTTGGTTAAATTTATCCATGATTCAAAGCATGATTCAAATTATTTATCCATGCTTGAAAATCTATGAAAACTATATGGGTAAATGTGTTTTGATTTATAATGAATAAATTCCAAGTTTCACAAGTGGTAAAGTATAGAAATGTTGAGTGTAGGATTGTAGTCACTTATCATATCTGCCTGTGGATACCGTCTGCCGTCCATAGACAAAATACTTAGTCTAAAGAAGCCACCTACCAATTCAGAGCCACCTGCTAATATTGCCTATGCAGCAATCAGTTGGCACAGTAGCCTACAGTACCACCTACGAATGGATAAGAAGGTGGATGTGGGAGTTTTACAGACATCTGACCACAATCTCATGGAGCAGCTACCTGCCATATCACCTAGCGGATAGTCACTTAACATAGCCACCTGTCGACTTCCAATGTTTAAAAATTTGAACTTTGCAGGCTTCAAAATTACTTCCCACTCCTTCTAATAGTCATATTTTTGAAGTTGTATTTAAGGTAAAGCTAAAGGATGATTCAATGTTGAAGAAGCAAGGGGATTGAGCTTGAAACCTTCCATGAATTTTTGCATTCCTAAGCCAAGAGCTTTAAACTTGAAATATCATTCAAAAGCTTCATTTCTATGTATTAATTCATGGCCTACTTCTTCAATGTATCCAAAGGAGATCTTATATGCTATAAGAAGTTACTAAAAGATCAAGTCCTCCTAAAGATCATCAAAGAGCTTATGGGTTCTAAGTGTCAAAGGTGAATCAACTAATAGGAAACCCCCTTCAATTCTTCCAAATGGTTTCACTCCAAGTACTACCAAGATCAAAGAAATTCAATGCCACATCAACACTACATTAAGGGAGTTCAAAATCACTATAATATACTTATTATGTTATCATTTATATTTGTGCTTTAACTATATGTACTCATCAGCCTAGATAGAGGCATATCATTGTACACAAAATACCTATAAAGGTAATGTTTCTGGTTATCTCATGAAACCAAAGTTATGCCCCTTAGAGATAGAATCTAGAAGAGTGTTGGGAGCACTATGTTTATGCCCCCTAGAGCTGGAATCTAAAAAAGTACTAGGAGCACTATGTTTATACCCCTTATAGCTGTAATCTAGAGGAGCTCTAGGAGCACTACTATTGGATATAGTGAAACCCAAGACACAAGGTGTGTGTGTTCTTGGAAGTGTGGATGTAGGGACGAGGTACCTGAACCACTATAAAAATCTTCTTGTTTGTGTGTTTGATTGCTTTACTACTTCTAAGCTTTATTGCTTTATTATTCATCTCATATTGCATTGCACATTAGCATGAAAAGAGGGAAATTGATTTCATAGGGGTTGAACAATAAATTTTTATAGACCCAATTCACCCCTCCCCTCTTGGGTTAAGCCACCTTATGGGAACCCAACAAATGCAATTTTTTTTCTTAACCCCATACTTTGACAAGAGAGTTGCGAATTGGTTGTTGCAAAAATGGCTTCCTTCATTACTAATAAGGGCTCTCAAAGTTTTGAATCTTGTGAAAATATTTTTTGAAGAAAATTCAATACTACCTTCCAATCATTAGTGTAAGTAGCAACTGCCTCCAGCCACTTTGATACGTAGTCCACTACCAAGAGGATTTACTTATGATTGTAAGATGAAGGAAATGGTCCTATGAAGTCAATGGCCCACACATCAAAAAGTTCAACATCTAAAATATTTTTCAAGGGCATTCATTCTTTCTCCATATGTTTCCAATTCTTTGGCATCGATCATATGCAACAACAAAAGCTTGGGCATCCTTAAACAATGTAGGCCAATAGGAACCTGATTGCAAAACTTTCACAACATTTCTTTTTTCATTACACATCTCCTTATTATCTAATCAGCACAATGCTTCTAGAGAATTGGATCTTCTCAATAGTAGTACTTCACATTAGAATAAAACTTCTTCTTTTGATGAGGAGGTAGTTTAGGTGGCATGATGTTTCCTAGTAGATAGTTTACAAAGTCTGCATACCATGGAGTGGTTTGTGTTGAAGTAGTAACAAACAATTACTCATTTGGGAATTAATCATCAATGGGAGATTTCTACATTTCTGAATCTTCTTCCAACTCCAGTTTTGAGAGATGATCTGCCACAAGATTTTTTGTCCCTTTCTTGTCTCTAATCTCCAAGTTAAATTCTTGGAGTAGAAGCACCCACTAGATGAGTTTTGGCTTTGCATCTTTCTTGGCCATAAGGTATTTGATTACAGAATGATCTGTGTATACAATCACCTTATTGCTGATGAGATAGGATCTAAATTTATCAAAGGCAAAGACAATTTCTAAAAATTCTTTCTTGGTTGTGGCATAGTTGAGCTGAGCATCATTGAGAGTCCTGCTATCATAATAGATGGTATGAAATACCTTGTTCCTATTCTATCATGGGGCTGCTCCTATAGCATAATTGCTTGCATCACACATTAGCTTGAATGGTTTATCCCATTCAGTGCAACCACAATAGGTGGTAAAACAAGTTTTTTCTTCAGGGCATTGAATGCCTTCATGCATTCCTCATTGTAATCAAAGGATGTACCTTGCATGAGTAGACTGGAGAATCGTTTTGAGATTTTTGAGAAATGCTTAATGAACCTTCTATAGAACCTCACGTGCCCAAGGAAACTCCAAATTCCCTTAACAAAGGTCGGTCAACATAATGCCTTCCTTCACCATTAAATGGCATTTTTCCCAATTCAGCCCTAAATGTTTTTCTTCACATCTCTTTAAAAATAACACCAAGTTTTGTAGACAATGATCAAAATATTTTCCAGACATGAAGAAATCATCCATGAAGACTTTGATGATTTTCTCCACAACGTAAAAAAATATTGCCATCATACATCTTTGAAAAGTTGTTGATGCATTGCATAGACCAAGCATTCTTCTAAAGGATAATGTACCATATGGGCATGTGAATGCGGTCTTCTCTTGGTCTTCTGGAGTAATGGCTATTTGATTGTATCCAAAATAGCCATCTAAAAAGATGTAGTAATCAAAACCTGCTAGATGATCCAATATTTGATCAATGAATAGCAATGTAAAGTGACCTTTTCTAGTTGCTGCATTCAATTTCCTATAATCAATACAAATTCTCCACCCTATAATAGCTCTCAATGGAATTAATTTGTTATTATCATTCTTCACCACTGTCATTCCATCCTTCTTTAGAACCACTTGTATAAGGCTGGCCCATGAACTATAGGAAATAGGAAAAATTACTCCTGCATCTAGCCACTTCAACACTCCTTGTGAACCACTTTCTTCATAGTTGAATTCAGTCTTCTCTAAGCTTCCACAGATGATCTACAAATTTCTTCCATTATGGATATAGTTGGGCTGATTCCTTTCAGATCAGAGATAGACTACATGAAAGCTTATTTGTAATTCTTGAGGCCTTGCAGTAGCTTATTTTTTTCATCTCTAGAGAGGCTAAAACATATGATAACTGGTAATGAAGAGGATTCTCCAAGAAAGGCACCGCAAATGGTCTGGTAACTATTTGAGCTCAAGAGATGGTGGATTCTCAATTGAAGGAGTAGATTGAGAAAGAATTTGTTCCAAACTTTCAAAATAATTCCTGTTATTTGGACCAAAAGATTCCATCTTGAAGGATGAGTTAAGTTAGTTTTCAGCGGATCTTCTAAACTCTCAAAGTGCTGAGATACTAAGGTATCCGATGAGTCTATTTGGAAATAGTTATCACTTGTTATCAAATATTTGATTGCATTGAACACCTTAAATATCACTTTCTCATCCTAGTCACAAAGCTTTAATTCACCTTTCTTCACATCAATCAAAGCTCTTCTAGTGGCTAAGAATGGTCTCCCCAAAATGATGGGAACATCTCTGTCTTCTTCCATGTCAAGCACCACAAAGTCTGCTTAGAATATAAACTTCTTAGTCTTGACAAGTACATCTTCAACAATGCCTTTGAGTGCTTGATAGATCTGTTTGCCAAGTGAAGAGAGATGGTTATACGTCTTGATTCGCCTAGCTGTAATTTTTTGTAAATTGATAAAGGCATAAGATTAACATTGGCTCCCAGATCACATAACACCTTCTCAAATACAAAATTCCCAATGACACAAGGAATATTGAAGCTTCCTAGATCTTTGAGTTTTGGAGGTAGCTTCCTTTGAATAATTGCACTAGAGAGCAATTGTCTCATATTCTTCTAACTTCCTCTTGTTTGACTAGATTGCTTTCATAAACTTCACATAGCTTTGCATTTGTGCTAGTGCATCTACAAATGATATATTAATGTGAATCTTTTTGAAGACTTTGAAGAACTTACCAAACTGCTTATCCAGTTTGCTTTTCTTTAGTTGTTGAGGAAAAGGTATGCAAGCAGTTGGTTGCTGAGGAGGCAATGGTTGTGGCTTAGGAGGGGCTTCCACTTGCTCTTGACCTTCTAATTTGTCTTCCTCATTTCTCACTACAGGTTCCAATTCCTTCCCAGTTCTTAAAGTGATAGCTTTGCAATGTTCTCTTGGATTTATTTCTATATTGTTGGGCAAGTTGCCTTGTTGTTGATTATTGAACATATTTTCCATCTGAGCCACCTGACCTTCTAAGTTCCAGATCTGTGCTGATTGGTTCTGCATATTGGCCCTTGTCTAAGCCATAAAATCTTCTGTTTTGCTGATAAAGTTATCAACTGTGGCTGAGAATTTATTTGAAGTACTGGCAAATTAGGCTAGAGTAGTCTCCCAATCTCCCTTTTTCTCTTGCTGCTGAAATCTCTCTTGTTCCTGAAATCCTTGATGAGGTTGTCCCATATTTTGTTGATTCTTCTAAGAAAAAGTTAGATGGTTTCTACACCTAGGATTGTATGTGTTGGAATATGGGTTGTTTTGGGGCTTGTTGAAATTTCCAACAAACTGTGCTTATTCTTATTAAGGCTGCATGAATGGATTTTTGGTTTGACATTCTTCACTAGAATGGTTGCCTTGGTAAATGTCAAAGAAAATTTGAGGAGTATGAATGGCATTGACTCCCACTTGATTCTTTTACAATTGTTGTGTAAGAATTGCAACTTGAG
The DNA here is from genome assembly GCA_036873735.1 of Pouteria campechiana. Classification (NCBI taxonomy): domain Eukaryota; kingdom Viridiplantae; phylum Streptophyta; class Magnoliopsida; order Ericales; family Sapotaceae; genus Pouteria; species Pouteria campechiana. The sequence continues at coordinate 23,892 of JAYJMB010018343.1, forward strand.
ATGTTAATGCAACGATAGGATCAACTTCATATACTCCTGCTAGCTTCTTTGATATAGTTCTCTCACTTCGCTATTGGAAGTTATTTGTGGCCATGTCTTCTAGTTGCTCATAAGCTTCATCCTTAGTTTTCTTCATTAATGCTCCTCCTACAGATGCATTGATCAATGTTCTAGTGTTGTTAGTTAGTCCATTATAGAAAATTTGAACTTGCCTCCACTTGGGCAGCCCATGATGTGGAAATGTTCATAGTAACTCTTTATATCTCTCCCATTCATCATAGAGAGTTTCTCCTTTGGGCTGAGTGAGGTTGTTCATCTTCATCCACCTTCTTATTGTTTTTGCTGGAGGGAAAAATTTGGTAAGAAACTTTTGCATGAAATCTTCCTAACTAGTGATGGAGCAGAGAAGTCAACCAAACTTTTGCTTTATCCCCTAAGGAAAAAGGGAAAAGCCTTAGGCGAATTGCATCATCGGAGACCCCATTATATTTAAAGGTATCACATATCTCCAAAAAGTTGGCAATGTGTGCATTTGGATCTTCATTCGACAACCCATTGAATTGAGCTTCTTGAATCATCTGCAAGGTTACTAGCTTTATCTCAAAATTATTGGCAGCAATGGCTAGTCTCCTTATTATTGGTTGGATTCTAATAGTTGTTGGCAATGCATAATCATGCAATGATAATTGTCAATGATTCTCATTCACTTCTCCAAGATTAGTCATAGTGGGTTGCAATTGATAATAAACTATTCTTCTCTCCCTTCTAATCCCTTGATGTGTACATTCAATCTCAAAATGAAAAGGGATCAAATCACTGCTTTTAGATCATCACACACACTCATAAAAGCTCCTGGAAAAGAAATAAGAATCATAATGAATAACAAAGATAAAAGAAAAGAAACTTTCAAAGAAAAACTAGAGTTATTTATTTTGATATTGGCAATGCTACCATCCCTGGCAACCACGCCAAAAACTTATTACGGATTTTCCTTAATGCAAGTGCACATGTCGCGAACAAGTAATAAAGAATAAGATATCATTTCCATGAGGATGTATGTATGCCAAGTACCAACTACACTAACTCTAAATTATGTTTGAAGGATTAAATTGTGATATCTGAATGTGAATGTAAATAGAAAAGATTTAGATTTAAATTCTGGCCATGATGTGTATTATGGATAAATATAAAGAGATAATGATTAAAACATCTAGGTTTTGATTTCACCAGATTAATTATATTTAGTTTCACCCATTTTAAGCAATTAGTGTTTCCTCTTATGTTGATAACAAGTTTTTCTTAATTAATTATTATTCTTTCTCAAGTCATAACAACCTATCTCAATTAGCTAATTTCCTACATCTTTATGAAAATCACAAACCAATCAAGATGCATTAAAATCAAGGAACCTGTAATGTTGCATAAGTTTCATGGATATCTTTATCATCATGATCATTCTATGGTGTTTAATCATCGTCTAATTTGATTATCACTTTTCAACCTCAAATCAAATCACATATCATGTTGAAAGGGCTAGCATTCTTCCACAAGCATTAAAATTAGATTAAATACTCAACATAGTTGATGAATAAACAAAGAAATGCACTCAACATAATCAAACCAAATAATCATTATGTAGTTACATCGTTCCCCTATACTAAAGTACTTAGCTCATAATGGAATTGAGGAAAACCATACGCATTGTATTATACATAATCAAGAAATGAAAAAGAATGAAAAAGAACAAGAAGAGATCAAGGAAAACTCTTTTCCACATAATGCTCTACCTCCTCTTACTCCTTTCACAACTTGCTCTAATGGTAAGAGAGATCTCCCCTCAAAATCTTGTGTTACTGCCTTCTTCATTGTTTCCAACTACTAAACCTTGCCAAAAGGTTTCCAAAAATGTGCCCTTTCTTCCTTTTTATAGACCCTCCATTAGAGTTAAGCATTTGCAATTTTTCAAAGCTTTTCCCAAAAATTCGGATCTTGCTTCCCACTTGGCACCGCGGCTCAGGAAATTGGAGTCACGGCCTTATTTTTCAGAGTTGTGGCCCTGTTTCTTGCTAAACACTACACTTTCTTTTGGCACCATGACTCAGTTTTCTGGAGTCATGGCCCTGCATTTCCGAGTCGTGGCCCTAATTTCTGTTGGCCAAATTTTTCTGTTGTTCAATTGTTGTTTCCATTCTCCAAACTTTCTAATTGTTTAGCCCCTTTTCTCCATGCTTAGCTCCATCTTTCTAATGTCATACAACAACTAACTCCATCTTCCAGATAGTAATCAATATAAGTGAATAATATTAACTCATCAATAAGTAAATAAGAAAAATTCCTTCCCCCAAATTAACATCCTGGGTGTTACAAGAGTCCACCCTTTAATATTAGGATCTAAACCTATGCAATCATTTAATCATATAAAATGATAATTTCAATAACTACAAATTTCTATCACAAACCCTAAACACACCCACACCCACAACTCCCTAGATCAAAACAAATCATGGTGGCCATCACCATATACATAGATCCATTCACAATATCATAATTAAATTACTCTGTCATGCCAATATATCTCCTCATATATCATTCAAAATCTTTATGAATACAATTATACAAATATACTATGGGATTCCAATCCCAATTTATCATACCATGAAGGAAATATCTTCTACTCTTGCGCACCAGTCCCAACCCATAATTGGGCTTCTTTACCTTTCTTGTCAGCTAAAAATAAGAACAAGAAGGCTTGAGTCTAAGTAAACTCAGTAAGTAGACAAAATATAAAACAATAATAAATTCAAATATAACATATCTCACACCAAATATAAATATAATGATCATTCTGTCATGGTTTCAAAAACCATAATGATGAAGACAGATATCTTATACAATTATATTATGAGGTCGAAGTCATCATTATTATGATATATACCTTCTACGTCATTTAGGTGTATAATATCACAAACACATCATCTCAGAACTAGGCTACTCCGGTTTATCATAATTGTGCCATTCAGTCCACCATATCATAACTATGTCATGCAGGCATAAACATATCATATCAATGTTATACACATGTACACCATTATGGAATACTTCCCATTTCATATTAATCCATATTTATCCAATTACCAGATGCAAACCTCTAGGATACTCACAATCCCCATTGATTCATCATTACACGTTCATGAAACATAATAACATCACTTAATGCTATATAATGCTATATAAGGGGATATCTATTATCCTTGTTTAGTCAGATATTCACATATTATCGTAACATCCAATATCGGGATAGTCTTTATATAACGCCCCGCCTAGAGGCCTATGTGTTTCACCATTAACTCATAATTTTCCCATTTCTAAGGGGAACTTCTGCCAACGATTTGGCAGAGTCTACCCTAAATTTTATGGATTTAAACCATCATAATTTTCAATTATCTATAAAACTAGAATTTTGATAATTATAAATCAAACCATAAATCACTAAACGAGCCCAACTTACCCACAATGTCCTAGAACCTGAGTCACCCCATGATGGAAATAAACATGACTAGAATAATATTTAGTTCATCTCATTAACATACACATCACTATTATGACATGTTTACATCATTATTCAAAAATTAAAATCTTTTAAATCTAATCATACATACACATGAGGGATTCCAATCCCAATTTCTAAAATCAAAATAAATAACATCCTTTGGCCTTGCCTTTTAGCACCTACCCTTCATTGGTTCATCACTTAACCTACCAGCTAAAAATATATAATAAGGTATGAGTTTAGGAAACTTCGTAAGTAGACAGAAGTAATAATAATCAATACCAAAATTTGTGTAATTCAATCCAACCAGGATTAAAGACATAGTAAGCCAATCATACTAACAGGACCAAGTCATCTTTATTCCAATCCAATACTCTACGCCCTCAAGTGTATCCAATCATACATTTTCTCATATACAATGAAATAATTAATCAGGGGATGACACTTATACCCATGAATCATTAGTTTACACACACACATATATATATATATAATAGAAATGGGATAACTATTATCCCAACCAGTTATCAATCCATACATCAACATCATATAATAATTTTACACATGTAGAAATACCAATAAAAAGGAATATTTCTCATAATCCAAATATATTTGTTCAGAACAAGTGGGATATCCACTATCCTCATTCAATCACACATGCCCGGATTCAAACAAAAGGGACAAACATTATTCTCATCCATCCAATGAAAACAAATGTCTACTTACCTCCTGATGAGCCCACTTACAGTCCTCATGTTCTCAAGCTTGGTTTCCCAACTCCATGATCAATTGGTCCTATACATAACATATGAATCTCATATATCATGATTTAATCCACATGACAATTTCTTATCAACAAAATGAAATACCATGACCAAATACCATAACCCAATCCATTTATAAGTTTGTTACACTAGGATATCATCTTGCTCATAGAAAATCACAAACTATAATCAAATTACTCAATTATATACAATTTCTCATTAACCCATTTCATCAAACAACTTGTAAGCATCATTTGTTTACAAATTCCTTAACAACATAGGTTAACAGATTTTCATTCCCAATTATAAATAATGAAACCATAGCATCATTAACCTTGAATTTACCTTAAATACATGCTAATCACACTTCTAACTCAATTGAACCATACATAGTGAAGTTTTACACAAAAACCCCATGTTTACTATTCATTAGTTACTGTTCATAGCCATAAGCATTTTTTAATCCCATCTTATCAAGTTCAAATCATGCTAATACACTAAAATCAACTGATTAATGATTTAACCCATCAATTTAAATGAATTTATTATAATTTCATCCCATGGATTACTGTTCCCAGCAGGGGTTGTTACAAAATCACATTTTACCACACACATCACGCCAAGATCATCACAAAACATGTATCAACTAATTCCCCCTCCTGAATTTGCATGAAACATCTTCCAAAATATCCAAAATTATTGTTCACGAGTTGGGTCCTAAACCCTAACAAAGAGAAAATATAAATTTTGAGAAAAAGAATTTTACCTTTGTTTCCAAGCATGGTGATCATTTTCAACCCACTTCTAAACTCAAATCTTCATAGATCAGTCATGGCTCACGACCGCTTGAATTCCCAGCCAAGAAAACATGCCCAAATAGCAATACAATAGAGTTTTTATCCATAAACTCATAATTTTCCAAGGAAGTCCAAAGATTTACTAGCTTAAATTACCAAAATTGGAGTTTAGATGATGGGTTTTCATGGCTACGGCGTTGGCGAAGAAGAGAAATGAAATGAAAATAAAACAAAATGACAAAAATGGGTTTAAAATACCCATCACCGACCTAACTATGCCAGCAGCACCATGGCGCCGGATTTGAGTGCCATGATGCTACATCCACTAGCCAATGCCCCTGCCTCCATCACATTTTGGCTTCACTGCCTCCATTTTGGTTTTGCAACACCAGCCTTATTGCCTCCTTTTTCTTAGTCTTTTTGGCAATCTATTTTTCCTTAGTTCTTCTCCGATGTTGAATCCTTCTTTAATCACTTTTTTCATGACTTATAAACCTTGTACAAGCATACTAAAATAAAAGCACAATAATGCCCTCATTCAGATAATTACTTGAATTTCATATCTATAAGCAATGCAAAATACTTTACCTCTAGTCACATCACCATTATTATCAATAAATAACATCTTCTTCCCCTTTTTCTTGATCAGTTTATACCTTAAACTTCAAGAAAATTGCCCTCTCAACATTATAATTTCATGTACAATTAATCCCTATGAAATTTTCCAAAACTTTCCTCAGCTTAAGTCATCATTATAATCAAATAAGAAAATTTACCTAAAATTTAACACCTTGGGTGTTACAAACCACCCTCCTTACAAAAAGTTCCATTCTTGAAACTATTACATATCTTTTAATTCTTGTCATTCTCTCAAGTTTATTGTTTACTTTTACTAGCAATAACATGTACACCATTCCTCTATAGTGTTTCCAAACAATTCAAGTAAGTTAGACACATAACAAGCGTGGAAAATTCTTCCACAAGTTTCGATAATGTTTTGGCAACATTTATATTCTATGTCATTCTGAGAACATGCAATGATGCCAATACCTAAAACAACTATAATTTGATCTTAAACATCTCTATTCATTAGGTCTCTAAATACCTCAAGTGAAATGGCAACAATGTTCTTTTATGAGTCATCCCAATTTTAATTACTTTCCCGCATTAGTGTAGTAACCATTTAACTATCAACTAGATTCATCATTTTTCAAATCATTCTACTGCAATATGTCATTTACGTTGGATTCACACATTATCAATCCATTCACACTCAAAATAACATTAACCATTAAGAAATTAGCAAAATGTGTTATTCTAATCATCATGGGCATAGACTTTATTCATGCAAATTAAACTAACTTTACTCATAAATACCATGAACGCACATGACCTCATAATCACCCAAGGCATAGAGTTTTATCCCTTTAGTCACACTCTTTATTAAACCTCTTTCATAATGTGTAATGACACATTGACAACCACATAAATGATTTATCACTCATGTTAGATGCGATGTATCCATATGCAATTTCATTATCAACCATACGAGAAATGCAATATTTAATGGAACAATTCGGTTCAATGATAATAGAATTCATTGTTAATCAACACACTAGAATATACATATTCATCATTCTTAATCATAATGCACATAACAATTCTTTTAGTAATACCTAGGCATGTTATCTTTTACAATAGTCAAGCATATCCATAAAATTCATCAAATGGTACTCAATGTTCAAGACATACAATTTATTGCAGTATGCATTCACTCCTTATTTACATACATAAACTCACAAAACACATTTGATGGAGCTGTTTACCTAGATAACATCTGGAAATTACACTATACTCAATGAAATCAATGTTGGTCCCATGTAATAAATATCTCAAAAAAGGAGGGGTGAATTGAGCATATAAAGCTAAGGAGAAATAATGATGCAACACATATGTGGTTTTCATATCTGTTCGTTCAGTCATAGTGTTTGCTTCACTTCCAGATTCAGCTTCTCTTAGCTATAATTATTTCAAACATGTAATTGTGCATTTAGTGATATGTGAAATGTGATGATGAGACAATTATATGTAAAGTAAAAAATCAAGTAGACAATACACGATAATTTTGAGTGGTTCGAGAACCCCATCACTACTTCCACTCTATCAAGAGCACTCATTCATTGTGCCTTGGGTTCCACTATATCCCATATAATGGAAATAAAAAGTGCACCTAGCATTTCTTTAAGATTCCAGCTCTAGGGGGTATGAATAGTACTCCCAACACTCTTCTAGATTCCAACTCCAGGAGGCATAAACATAATGCTCCCAGCACTATTCTAGTTTCATGAGTTCATTAGAAAACTCACTAGTTTTGAAGATCACCAGCAAACTTGTTGGTTTTCTAAAGCTAACCAATAACTAATACAATTTGATTTTCTTAAGCTCACTACAAACTCACGTAGCTAATTAACAACACTCACTTTGCACATTACATTGGCTCTTTTACTAGGCTAATTTGTACATAGTTTGAGCACATATAAAATGATAGCTCATTGAAGTACATTAGATATTAATACTCTAGATATATGATTAAGATAAAACTTTTAGGCTCATTGTCTATTCGTACAGTAGAGATTGATTATCTAGGAGGAAGCATAGCCTGATTGAGAGATGTTACTCTTTCAAGCTCTATTCTTATTTTTCTCTTAGATTCTTGAACCTTCATTGACACTGCACTACCTTTATATTGCTTTAGAAATTTTTACCTATTGGAGGTAGTTGGCTTTCTTTGAATGTTGAAGACCATTCTGAATTTTCTCCCATTGAAAAGTTATCTTCTTGATAAACTTGTTTGTAGCAGGAAATCCTATAATGCCATTCTTGAAGAAGATGTCTTTTTGATTTTAGCAAACACTAGACAAAGACTTTTCTACATGAATGACTTTTTTATTATTTTGGAAAGATGCCCATTAAGCTTGAAGAGACGCACCCTCTGAAAGTTGCAACATTTATCAGAGTTAAGACCAATTTCCTTTGAATTTCTTTCCATCTTTAGCTAAGCTTGATTTGCCAGTATGTTTAATAGAATCTGCTCTGAATGAGAGTTTGACCAAATAGTGCAGTTAGTAATCTCTGGTATAAGTGGCTTCTACTCGTCATGATATGCCATAGAGATTTAACCATATTTTATCTAAGAACTTTGTCTGATCAAGTTTTGGATTGTCTCTTGTAAGTAACAGACAAATTGGCTTTGAGTAGATCCACATAATAAACAACTTTGTCTACATAAATTTATCTGAGATCGTTGCAGCATTTTACTTCATCTTCTAGTTTATTTGCTACAAATGACAGACGAATTGTAAAAGCGCAAACAAAGTTTCTCTCTTTACGATTCATCATATGAACTTCTCTAGCATATGAAGTTTCTTTCACTAAATGAAGTTACTTTGTCCATTGGTTTGTTTGTTGTAAATAACAGATAACTCTTATTGGTGCAAAGAAGGCTTCTTCATGGCAGATGAATTGACTTTGTCTGTTGTTTATCTATGGAGATCTGTAGACAAAGTTGTAAGGTATAGACAAAGTCTTCCAAATAGTTCATCTGATGATTTGTCTATTGTAAGTGATAGATGAAGTTATAATGTGCAAACAATTCCTCTTTCCATTAGTTTGTCTATTAGTTTATCTATTAGAAGTAACAAATGAATCATTGAGGCATAAATGAATCATTGAGGCATAAACAAATCGTTCCTTCAGCGGTCATCAAATGGTTTATCTATTGCAAGTAGCAGATGAACTTGAAGATGAAGTCAATAGACAAAGTTATTCTTCTGTAGCTGCTGTACTGCTTCTACTTTGTCTTCTATGTCTTCTGATTACAAACAAGTTCCTTGATCTTCTTTAGTTTCAAATAGACTTTATATAAGAGACAAATGCTTAAATAATTTGATTCCATTTTAGCTCTTCATTTGTTGGACTCCAGCTTCGTTTCATCTCTGCTTCTGCAAACTGAATTCGTCTTTGTGTCGTCGACAAATGTTGAGTATAAGCAGTTTATCTGACTTGTCTTTGGAATGATTTGTTTGAATTTTTCTTAGGTAGATGCTCTCTAATACTGACTTTATCTGTAGGAGATTTATTTGATCACTCATTGATGCTTGAACTTCATAGCTACAAATGCTCTTTTTGGCTTCTTTTCAAAGTTTTAGTGTAATTCTTTCTGAGTATTCTTGTCTTCTTTCCATCAATGGAATTTGCTTACTGATGTATGCTCTATATACACTGTCCACTATATTTGAATTGTTTCCTGTATATTTATATTTGTTTCTAAAATGCTTGGGAATATAATTATCAGTATCACAAATGTTCACTCATATGTTGTTGCTCATCCTTAAAACTTAGTTGTTCGCTATATACACCATTGGGTTCAACAATCAATCTAATAGCTAACTTAGGGTCTTCACAACCACGCAAAAATGAAACTACTATCATGGTGCCAATACAAACAGTAACAAAATTTCTAAGACTATTCAAGTCCAATAAACTATACTCATTTGTGGATCATTATCACCTCTATCTCAGCATTTGTACATAATTTTTCAATTAGCCATTATATCTCGCCTGCTACTAATCAATACCATGCTTAGGAGGCTACCAACCAAGTGGCCTCAGCCATAGTGGATACAGCCACAACCCAAGTGGACTTAACCACAAACTAAATGGACTCAACTTCCTTACAACATGGTGTGTTCTAGTCCATCCCTGCAATTCAGCTACAAATGTTGTAGAATCCATGACCACGTGGTATTCCACCTTCATTGTAACCCAGATACCACAAGTTCTCTATCCACACCTACTAAATAAGCAAAGGAGTCTCACAAAATAGGCTGATCAGGCCTCTTCGACATTACACCCGCCATCATCAATCAAAGCCCTTTTGTGGGAGGGATCCCAAATAACCAAGTAAACCATCCTGGCAGGCACTTAAAGCAAATTCACAATGATCATATTCTGGTAGGCATCCAAATCTCAAATACCTATCAATCTTCTTCCAAGAGGCATCCAAACACAAGCATGTACCTCAGCCATGCATCCAAGACGTAATCAAATAGCCAATTATCCAAACATCAAACAAATAACAAAATTCCACCCCTCATTCAAATAACCAAACCCAAGCATCCAAACTCAATGACATACTAATTGAACTCTAATTAGTATAAAAATCCAAGCATGCAATTGAACCTTAGTCCATGAAACATTTCCAATTCCAGCATACATCCAATTCTCAATGAGATTGCTAAACTCAAACTCAAACTAAATTACATCATTAAACCCAATTATGAGCTTTAATTTACTGCATTGTACATCCCACTTATACAAGGTTTCTTTAACCAAATGCATCCATCTATCAACCTACACTCATAACAACATTCAACGTCAATTGACATACAAAATTTTGCCAATTCATAATTTTCAAACACAATACACATAATGATTCATTACAAATCATATCATATATAACCATTCTTAGATCATGATGTTTACAAACAAGTAGGGCTTAACAAGCCATTCAACAATACAGGGGCATGTCATCATTTCCAATCAAGATACACATAACACTTTATTCAATCAAAAGGCTCACAAGTAAAGTTCTTCAAGAAAACATAAGCATATTATGCTTCACATTGATTAATCACAACCAAAAATTCAACTAGGAGCTCTCAAAGTTCCTGACATGCATTTTATTACAGAACGTATTCAACAAAACATATAAATTAAGAGTTATTTACCCAAATACATATCTGTCATAACATTATATGTCCAATCAAATTAGTCAACCAGCCAATAAAGGTCCACAAGGCCACTTTGACCTAAAGAATCCCATGCTTCATCACAACTAATGAAACAAATAAAATTAATTTCAATTTCAAACAATCATCCATACACTTCGTAGTCTCATCATTTCAAATCCCAATATACAGGAACATTCAACATTCACATATAATACATATTTGGATGGCACCACTATGCTTGAACTTTGCCACTCTACCCACAAAAAGTATATGCCACCCTTAAGTTGCCATTGTGATATCAATGCACTATCACTTCCCTTCCATATCAATATCATCATCTATGCCCTATCATAACCATTCATATGCCCTCCCTGTTCTAGTCTCACTCCATCGGAATACCTGCAAACTAATATCCTTTCCTCTTCCCATGGCATGTCATTTCCTATTTCTTTCAATAGTTATTGCCATCATGATTCTGAGCTCATCATTCAAATTGGTATTATCACACAGATAAGTTACTAGGCTCAGATACCATTCTATAATGCCCTAACTAGGGGGCCATGCGTTTCACCGTTAACACATAATTTCTCCATTTCTAAGCAAAACTTCTGTCAAAAATCTGGTAGAGTCTATCTTGAATTTTATGAATTTAAATTAGTATAATTAAAATTATCTATAAAACTGGAATTTTGATTATTATAAATCAAACTATATATCACTAAACTAGTCCAACTTACCCACAATTTCCTAGAACATGAGTCGCCCCATGATGGCAATAAACATGACTAGAATAATTTTTAATTCATCTCAATATCAAACGCATCACTATTATGACATGCCATTATGTTTACATCATTATTCAGCAATTGACATCTTTTAAATCTAATCATACATACAAATAAGGAATTCCAATCCCAATTTTTGAAATCAAAATAGACAACATCCTCTGGCCTTGCCTTCTAGCACTAACCCTTTGTTGGCTTCATCACTTGACCTGCTATCTAAAAACATATAATAAGAAGACATGAGTCTAGGCAACTCAGTAAGCAGATGGAAGTAATAATCATTAATCTCAAATTTTGCATAATTCAATCCAACCATGATTAAAGATGTAATAAAATAATCTTACTAAGAGGACCAAGTCCTCTTTATTCCAATCCAATACTCTATGCCCCTCAAGCATATCCAATCATACATTTTCTCATATACAACAAAACAATTAATTAGGAAATGACACTTATCCACACAAATCATCAATTTACACATATATATATAATAGAAAGGAGATAACCTTTATCCCAACAGGTTATAAATCCATACTTCAACATCATATAATAATTTTACACATGTGGACATCCCAATATTAAAGAATATATCTCATAATCCAAACATGTTTGTTACAATAAATGGGATATCCACTATCCACATTAAATCATACATGCATGGATTCTAACAAATGGGATAAACATTACCCCCATACATCCAATGAAAACAAATGCCTTCTTACCTACTGATGAGCCTACTAACAGTCCTCGTGTTCTTAAGCTTGGCTTCCCAACTCCATTATCAATTGGTCCTATACGTAACATATGAATCCCATATATCATGATTTAATCTACATGATAATTTCTTATCAACAAAATGAAATACCATGACTAAATACCATAACCCAATCAGTTTATAACTTTAAATATGTCTCAAGAGCCTCAATGCATTCCAGCATTAGCCTTAAGGCTATTTAACTTAATACCCTTTATAATTATCGATAATCATGCACTTTTTTACACTGGGAAATCTTCTTGCTCATAGAAAATCACAAACTACAATCAAATTACTAAATTATATACAATTTCTCATTAACCCATTTCATCAAACAGCCTGTAAGCATCATTTGTTTACAAATTCCTTAACAATATGGTTTAGGGGATCTTCATTCCTAATTATAAATAATGAAACCATAGCATCATTAACCTTGAATTTACCTTAAATACATGATAATCACACTTCTAACCAAATTGACCTATACATAGTCAAGTTTTACACAAAACCCCCATGTTTACTATTGATGAGTTACTGTTCATAGCTAGAAGCAATGATTAATCCCATTTTATCATGTTCAAATCTTGCCAATACACTAAAATCAATGGATTAATAATTTATCCCATCAATTTACACGAATTTATTATAATTTCACCCCACGGATTACTATTCCCAACAATGATTGTTACAAAATCAGATTTTACAACACACATCCTGCCTAGATGATCAAAAAACATGTATCAACTAATTCCCCCTCTTGAATTTGCGTGAATCATCTTCCAAAATAACCAAAATTAATGTTCACTGGTTAGGTTCTAAACCCAAGCAAAGAAAAATACAAATTCAAAAAAATGAATTTTACCTTCGTTTCCAAGCAAGGTGATCATTTTCCACCCACTTACAACCCCAAATTTTCACAGATCAGTAATGCCTCACAAACACTTGAATTCGTCGCCAAGACGACATGCCCAAACAGTAGGACAATAGAGTTTCAATCCATAAACTCATGGTTTTTAATTGAAATCCAATGATTTACTAGGGTGTTGGGGAAGAAGAGGAAAGAAATGAAAATAAACAAAAATGACAAAAACGAGTTTAAAAATCCCATCACCGACATAACCACAGCAGCACCGGATTTGGGCAATTCTTTAATCACTTTACTTCATGACTTATAAACCTTGTATAAACATATTAAAAGCATTATAATGCTCTCATTTAAATAATTGCTTGAATTTTATATCTATATGCAATGCAGAATACTTTACCTCTAGTCACGTCACCATTATTGTCAATAAATAACATCTTCTTCCCCTTTTTCTTGACCACTTTATACCTTAAACTTCATGTTAATTTGCCCACTCAATGTTGTAATTTCATGTAATGTTTATCCCCAAATGAAAATTTATGAAATTTTCCAAAACTTTCCTTTGCCCAAATCATCATTATAATAAAATAAAAAGATTTGCCCAAAATTTAACACCCTGGGTGTTATAAATCACCCTTCTTACAAAATGTTTAATCCTTAAAACTTTTACATATCATTTAATTCTTGTCATTCTCTCAAGTTTATTGTTTAATTTTACTAGCAATAACATGTACTCCATTTCTCTATGGTGTTTCCAATAAATTCAAATAGATAAGACACGTAACAAGTGTGGAAAATTCTTCCACAAAGTTTCGATAATGTTCTGGCAACATTTATATTCTATGTTATTTTGAGAACATGCCACAATGCCAAAAAGTATTACAACTATAACTTGATCTTAAACATCTCCATTCATTAGGTCTCTAAATACCTCAAGTAAAATGGCAAAAAAGTTCTTTTTAGAGTCATCTCAATTTTAATTACTTTCCCCTATTGGTACAGTAACCATTTAACTTGCAATTGGATTCTTCATTTCTCAAATCATTCTACAACAATATGTCATTTACCTTGGCTTCACACATCAATACACTCACACTCAAAATAACATTAACCATTCAAGAAATCTGCAAAATATTTTATTCTAATCATCATGGGGATAGACTTTATTCATGCAAATTAAACTAACTTTGCTCATAAATACTATAAACTCACATGACCTCATAATCTCCCAAGGCATAGAGTTTTATCCCTTTAGTGATACTCTTTCTTAAACCTCTTTCATAATAGGGGAAATACAATATTTAATCAAACAATTCAATTCAATCATTATAGACTTCACTGTTAATCAATACATAGGGATATACCAAGTCATCTTTCTTAATCATAACACAAACACCGATTCATTCAGCAATACTTGAGTGTGCTATCTTCTACAACATTCAATCATATCCATAAAATCCATCAAATGGTACTCAACATTGAAGACATACAATTTATTATAGTATGCATTCACTCCTTATTTACATACATAAACCCACAAAACACTTTGATGGAGCCGTTTACACAGATAACATCTGTCAATTACACCATATTCAATGAAATCAATCCAATAGCCAACTTAGGGTCTTCACAACCACACACAAATTGAATTACTATCATGGTGCCAATACAGACAATAACAAAATTTCTAAGACTATTCAAGTCCAATCAACTTTACTCATTTGTGAATCATTATCACCTATATTGCAACATTCATACCTGATTTTTCAGTTAGCCATTGTATCTCGTCTGCAATACCATGCTTAGGAGGCTACCAACCAAGTGGCATTAGCCACAAACTAAATGGCCTTAGTGTAACAGCCTAGGGCCTACTGCATGATATTATCCACATTGGGCCATGACCTAGCCCTCAGGCCAGCATACACCCACACAATTTAAAATGTGTCATGCCTTTAACACTGAAGCCCCCATACTTAACCTAGCTAACCCAGCAACTCCCTCCTCAACCAGGCTCTGTGGGATCTCACAATCCACACGCTTTAGGAGCTCCAGCATCGTTGTTGGACACACCCTTGTAGTCTGTTAGAGTCAGCTCTGATACCAATTGTAACAACCCAAGCTCTTGTCGAGGTTTCTTAGCTTTGGGTCATGTCCCAGCACTCAGGCTAGTGCCCACCAACATGGTTTTGTTCCACAAAAGGCGCCTCTGAGGTTTTACCACCCTACCAGACCCGGGTATTAGGGCTTATCCACCCTGAGATATTGTCCACTTTGGATCAGTGGGCCCATGCCACCCCCTCATAGTTTTGTCCTTGACCAAAGACCAAAGTCAAAACCCTATCAAGGCGCCTCAACTGATTACCACGATCCCCTACACTTAAGCTAGGACTCTCCCTGTCACCTGGGTGATGTGGGATCTTCACATTCAGTTGTGAGATCTCACATTGCTTGAGTGAGGAGGGAGTTTCTGGATTAAGTGTGGGGGCTTCGGTGTTAAAGGTGTGACATGTTTTAAAACTGCGTGAGTGGGTAATGGCCAGTTGGCTGGGACGTGACCCAAAGCGAACAATATCATGCAGTAGGCCCCGGCCTATTACAATTAGTATCGGCACTGACCCCAACAAGCAACCGGGGTGCATCCTGTGAGGACGCTGGAGCTCTTGAAGGGGGTGGATTGTAAGATCCCACATCACCTAGGTGAGGGGGGAGCTGCTCGGATATATGTGGGAGCTTATGTGTAAGGCGTAATGCATTTTAAAACCATCTGAGTGGACGCTAGCCTGAGGACTAGGTCATGACACAAAGCAAACAATATCACAAATTCGGCCCTATGCTGTTACACATAGCCATCGATCAAGTGGATGTAACCACAACCCAAGTGGACTCAGCCACAAACCAAAAGGACTCTACTTCCTTACAACTTCAGTGTGTTCTGATCCATACATGCAATTTGGCTATAAATATTGCCGAATACATGATCATATGGTATTCTACCTTCATTGCAACATAGAGATCGCAAGTTCTTCATCAACACCTAATAAATAAGCAAAGGAGTCAAACATAATAGGTTGATCAGGCCTCTTTACCATTACAACCGCCATCATCAACAAAGTCCCTTCATGGGAGGAATCCCAAATAACCAAGTAAACCATCCCAGTGGGCACCTAAACCAAATCCACTATGATCATATTCAAGCAAGCATCCAAACCTCAAATACTTATCAATCTTCTTCCAAGAGGCATCCAAATACAAGCATGTACCTCAGCTGTGCATTCAAGTCTCAATCAAATAGCCAATTATCCAAACCTTAAATAAATAACAAAATGTCCACACCTCATTCAAATAACCAAACCCAAGCATCCAAACTCAATGACATACTAATTGTACTCTAATTAGTATAAAAATCCAAGCATGCACTTGAACCTTAGTCCATGAAACATTTCCAATTCCAGCATACATCCAATTCTCAATGAGATTGCTAAGCTCAAACTCAAGCTAAATTACATCATTAAACCCAAGTACGAGCTTTAATTTACTCCATTGTACATCCCATGTATACAAGGTTTCTTTAACCAAATGCATCCATCCATCAACCTACATCATAACAACATTCAATGTCAATCGACATACAAAATTTTTCCAATTCATCATTTTCAAACACAATACACATAATGATTCATTACAAATCATAGCATATATAACCATTCTTAGATCATAATGTTTATAAACAAACAAGGCTTAACAAGCCATTCAATAATACAAGTGCATGTCATTATTTCCCATCAAGATAAACATAAAACTTTATTTAATCAAAAGCTTCACAGGCAAAGTTATTCAAGAAAACATAAGCATCCTATCCTTCAGACTGATCAATCACAACCAAAAATTCATCCAAGAGTTCTTAAAGTTCCTAATATATGTTTTATTACAGAATTTATTCAATAAAACACAAAAATCAAGAGTTATGCACCCAAATACATATCTACCATAACATGATATGTATAATCAAAAATTAATTTCAATTTCCAACAATCATCCATACACTTCATAGTCTCATAATTTCAAATTCCAATATACTAAAACATTCAACATTCACATATAGTACATATTCAGATGGCACCAGAATGCTTCCAGTATGCCACTCTGCCCACAACAAGTATACACCACCCTTAAGTAACCATTGTGCTATCACAACCCTATCACCTCCCTTCCATATAAATATAGTCTATGCCCTATCATAACCATTCATATGCCCTCCTTGTTTTGGTCTCACTCCTTCAAAATACCTATAAACTAATATCCTTTCCTATTCCCACGGCATGTCATTTCTTATTTCTTTCAATAGTCATCACTCAAATTGGTCTTACCACACAGATAAGTCCTTAGGCTCTGATACCATTATATAATGCGTCACCTAGGGGCCTATGCATTTCACCATTAACCCATAATTTCTACATTTCTAAGTGGAAGTTCTTCCAAAATCCGGTGGAGTCTGCCTTGAATTTTATGGATTTAAACCTATACAATTTATAATGATCTATAAAACTAGAATTTTGATAATTATAAATCAAATCATAAATCAAAAAACTAGCCTAATTGTAACACCTTTGGTGTTAAATTTTTATAATTATATGTTGATTAATAAAAAATTTAGTTTGAAAGGAATTAATTCAAGTATATGTATGATAGAACAAATTGCAAGTGGATGCAATTAAAATTTTGATTTGATTTCTGATTATTTGAGGGTATAAAATGTGAAAATTATACCATTATTGTGTGGAAATAATGGAAAATAAATGAGAAAAAAGAAAATATAAAAAAATTAAAAAAATAGGCTAAAAATGGAGGCAATAGGGTAGATGCCATGACTGGGAAAAGGATGCCGTAGCATTGGGCGAAAGATAAGGAGGCATTGTGGGCAAAGTTTTCCACGTTGCGGCGTGGATTGGACGCCGTGGGGTGGGTCACCATTAAATACAGCACAACTGGATTTTTTCAACAAAATTCTATTCTACTTTCTCTAGTTCATTCCATTCTTTCTTCCCTTTTGCCCTAGCCTCGTTACACATGATTTCTAGCCATTTTAGCTAAGAAATCATCTTACTTAGCTAGAAAACTTATGATCTTTTAATCAAACCTAAATATCACCCTTTTGAACCGTGAAAAATGATAGAAAATGGAAGAAACATCGGATTTCTCCCAAATAGATGGAACCACATGGAGTTGGGAACTTGGTCCTTCATTTGGGAAGGAAGGTAACACTTGTAAGTGATGGTAAGTTCGGTTTCTCAACCAAATCTCAAATTCAAATTTTAGGGTTTTAGGAAAAAGTAAATTTTGGGGCTTAAATTAACATATGTGCTTATAAATTCATGGAGGAAAGATCTAATGAAGTAATTATTGTGATTTGGCCTTAGAAATTTTGAATTTGGAATGATAGGGTTTTTGTGAATAGTAAAAATTAGGGATTTCTTGAATTTTGTTGAATTAGTCATGGGATAAATGATTAATGACAGTATTAGTATGCTTTTGAACATGTATGGAGTGATTTGGATCAGTGAAATTAAGTTTTGGGCTATGCCCTAGTCAGGGTTTAAAGAGGATTGTTGTGAATAAGCTATGTAAGATATGAATTGAATATATTAAAAGCTTAATTAAGTTATTTACATGTTGCGAAAATGCTAATCATGTTAGATATTAGATAAATATGTCAGATGTAATGCCCCGCCTCCTTGGAGCATTACTAGTGGTAAATTCAGAGAAATTCCAACAGAGTCTCCCCTGATTTACCACCTTTGTCCTGTATACAACATGCTAAACCACAATAATTATATAACAAATATGCAAATATAATATGGCCACCTCCAGGCCTTACTATTTTCTACACAAATTATATAACTGCCGCCTCTAAAACACACATCACCACAGCACCCACAGACCAAGATCGTTGTACACTATACCCTAGCTACCAAATCATATACACCCATACCATAAAATGACATGCTGTAAAACTAAGTAATGATA
>JAYJMB010018354.1:0-19299 GCA_036873735.1 Pouteria campechiana
ATTATTTTGCTAAAATATAGTGAAATAAAAATAAAGTTTTAAAGATTGTTGATGTAAAGATGCAAGAATTTTAGAAAATTATATTATATTTAATATCCAAAAAATAGAATAAAGGATATTTTAAAAAATAATTCACTATATGTTAGAAGTTAAAAGGGGTGCCAACTTTGCTAAAGATGAATGCATTTTCAATCATGATAACAGGGATGGAGTAGAAATTCTCATATTAAAGCAATTTAAGATTGGGTCAAGCAATTATATCCTAGCTGGCGTAGAGTTGGGTATTCCTCAATCCTCAGCCATTTCACCCATGTTCTAAGCTAGAATTCTAAAGAACAAGGAAGAAAATAAAAGCTCTTATATTTTCTATTCATCCCAAGATTTGTACAAATCAACTGTTTTGATGCTGTGTTTGGGTGTATTAAAAACGCACCCCTCTTCCACTTTTTTTTAAATTTGATGTGACCGTTTTAATTACCTTTAATAATTTTATTTTCTCTTGCCCCGTGCCTATATTTTCAATCATTGCATTTTACTTTTTTTTTTTTTTGTTAAAAGCTTATATTTCATTGATGTCATTAATTTCACTCAAATAGTTCAAATGCACCTTTTTTAGCATACCATCTCTCAATTATACTCCATCCAAACAGATCCAAAATGACAAAAAACGACTGATGAACTATAACAATCTGCCAAGTATCATCACATGACTAGCATTGCCAAAAAACAAAGGGAAGTTCTACTGTGGAGCCAGCGGGGGGCACGAACACGACCCTCAGGGGTAAAGACGTCCATAAATTTATTTATTTTTTTAATTCAACCAACATGTGGGTAGTAGGCCCCCCAGCCTGAGCATTTGCATGTGCGATTGGTTTGAACAATTACTTCAATCTGTTTCAAGTCCTTGGCCGGCTCAAACGTGCGGAGGGCTTACTTGTCTCCTCTTCCAAAGGAAATTTCAGGCCTGGATGTAGATATTGCATCCTCGCCTCCTAAATCTATTTGATTTCACACCAATTTGTTCATCCAGACCATTGCTCTAATCACCAACATTGAGAATTTACAATTTCCTAAAAATTTCTGTCAGATCACACTTTTTTTTTTTGATCGGTACAAAAATGAATTTCCTCAGGTCTTTTTTCTACTTCTTGGGGCGCGAACCATTATGGTGGGCCCATCAAATCAACGGTTCAGAAAAAATTCCATGGCCCCTCTTAGATATAAGTTTTGAGAAAGAGGATTATGTGTACAGCCGCAGAGTATAGACCAAGTCACCCAAGTGAACCACGTTGTGAGTTTTGTTCTCTATAAATACACATCCCTCGCCATTTTCTTTCTATCAAAGAAACCACAGGAAAAGGAGTTAAAAAAACACCTCTGTCTCTCTCTCTCCGCTCCAATGGCCATTGCCCACATCCTCTTCTTCCTCTTCTCAGCCTGCTTGCACTCCACTCTCGGAGATGATGGCTGGCAGTCGGGCCATGCAACGTTTTACGGTGGGGGTGATGCATCCGGCACAATGGGTATGTTTAGAAACTGCCACTGATAATGCCATTGCTATATTTCAATCTTTTAGATCATGTTCTTGTGGCATTATTCCATTGATCTCTCTACTTCTCTCTCATCTGTCGTTAACTTTGACAGACACTTGCATGGCACCACTAATTGTAGTTTTCAAGATTTTATATGTGTCAATGTAGATTGATTAGTCCTATTCTAATCCTCTGTTTGTGTTGCAGGCGGAGCTTGCGGTTATGGCAACTTGTACAGCCAAGGCTACGGCACGAACACCGCCGCCCTCAGCACGGCTCTGTTCAGCAATGGCTTGAGCTGCGGGGCATGCTACGAGATGCGGTGCCAGGAAGACCCAAGATGGTGCCTGCCCGGTACCATCACCGTGACGGCGACGAACTTCTGTCCGCCCAATTTCGCGTTGGCGAACAACAACGGCGGCTGGTGCAACCCTCCTCTCCAGCACTTTGATCTTGCAGAGCCGGCCTTCTTGCAGATTGCTCAGTACAGAGCCGGCATCGTCCCTGTGGCGTTTAGAAGGTAAGGGTAGTTAAACTTTTCATGGGGTGAATTCAACTACCAACCACCATGCGCTTGGCATCCATGTGTGGCAGAGCTTGCTTGAATGCGACTTGTCTCGCGTGCATGCTGAAGGCATTTCTCGTGTCTTGGATTCAGTGGGTCCCACATCTCAGTAATTTGTGCCATTGATCTGGAGGGCCCCAAATGCACAAATGGTCTCATTTGAGAGTTACAATGTTACCTCTGGTTGTATGCATGTTGTGGATAACCCAACAAACCCAACCTTGTCTTATAACCAATTCCTTTTTTGGGTGCATTGCAGGGTGCCCTGCGTCAAGAAAGGTGGCATTAGATTTACAATCAATGGTCACTCGTACTTCAACTTGGTCCTGATCACCAATGTCGGCGGCGCCGGAGACATCCAGTCGGTGTCGATCAAGGGGTCCAGGACAGGGTGGCAACCCATGTCAAGGAACTGGGGTCAGAACTGGCAGAGCAATTCCTACCTGAATGGCCAAAGCCTCTCCTTCCAAGTGACCGCCAGCAACGGCCGGACGATCATAACCAACGACGTCGCTCCGGCCGGTTGGCAGTTTGGGCAAACATTCGAAGGAGGGCAATTTTAGCGTAATATGCACACAACATTGGAGCAGCCGGCCATGGAATGCAGAGGTGAAATTATCACACCCGCCTGGGCCTTGTTATAATGTTATTGAGAAATTGAGATTCATGAGAATTGGGGTTTGGTAGGTTGGTATTAGTGAGGTATATTGATGTTGGCTTGTGAAGGGAGAGAAAATGAATTCTAAAGAAATGTTTGTATATTGAGTACCCACATGATTCATGAATGAAGTGAGATGTGGGGTTTATGGCATCCATTGCATGGCGATGATTTCTATTGTATTTGAAATATATATATATATATATCTATATATATAATTTTTTTTTTTTTTATGAGTTGGTAGCTCTTGTTTGGAGAGGATGGATTGCTTACTCAGCTGGCTTAACAACTCTACTTGGACGAACCTGATTTGGTGATATGTGTGGTACTTGAACACTTGATGTTTGGATTTGGATAGTTTGTATGTAGCCGGATGGCAATATGGATTTGATTGAAATGGAATGGAAATGATGTAAAATGAATATAAGAATAATGTCACCCATAAAGCACAGGTTAAAATAAATAAATGATAATGATGGAAAAAAGTAAAATTAATATAAAAACTATTCCTTAAAAATAACTTTTTCCAGTGAAATCCGTTCCATTCAGCCCCTTAATGTATTGTTTGAGACAGAAAAAAAAAAGGGGGCAGGGGGGGGTGGATGGGTGTTGTGTGATTACTTGGATAAAGATGGAGCTCGTGTTCGAGTAAAATACGCTTTAGGATAGTTCATCCTGCAGTTGGTTTTAGGAGGAAAATAACAGAGCAAAATCAAAGTTTTTTGAAATATTGGTAATACACTTAACATGCAAAAATATATGCCTACGCAGCCATGTGCTATATAAAGAATAAATCCAATATTTATTTATTGTTTTCCTTTCCGCGTTCAAGTTATCAAAGAAAATAAGCCCAGGTATGGCTTATCTAGATAAGAACAAAATCTTAAATATTCAATTGTCTCATTTCATTATTTTCAATTATAGTTTGTATTTTGCAACGAATTTTTAAGTTTGATCAAAGGCCTCTAATTCGGAGCAGGAGAGAATAGAAATTCACCGGCAGTGCATGCATCTATTCTTCTCCTCCCGCCTACCGAAAGCCAATACCCCTCCGGCACGGCATTTCCACTGCGGAGTGGAGTCTGGCATTGGAATGACGAACGTATTCGCTTCTCTGCTCTCCAGATCTTCTCCGAAAGCTCTGGAAACCCTTCTGCTCTTACCCAAATCCCCTCCTCTCTATTCAAAGCTAAAACCCCTCCCAAGAACCTTGAAAACCTCCATCTTCTCTCGGATGTCCCAAAGCAGCATCTCCCCAAACCCACCTTCCAACAGCGCAGACGCCGATCGGCAGATCGGACGCTTCTCCCTCTCTGCGTCGAGCCTTCTCGTCATCCAGAAGGGAGATATCACCAAATGGTCCGTCGACGGCACGGCCGATGCCATCGTCAGTCTCCGAACTTAACCCTTTTCCCGTTGTCTGATCATTGCATTGTTGGTTGCCAATTGGGGTTATTCACAGCCTAAAAATTCATGAAATCAAACCGTTGAATCGCCCGTTGTGAAAAAAAGAAGAAGCTATTTCCACATTTCATGGCTCCATTGTCTGCTCAGTTTTTTTTCATTTTTTTTTTTGGTTATGCTCAACTCAACTATGCAATGTACATGATTAATTTGTTAGGGTTTTTATGAAAAGCTCCTTGTTAGGTCCTGAGCAATATCTGCAGAAATGATAGTAAAACACCTTGTGCTTTCAATCGCAAAAGCTAGCTATAAGTAGCTATCGAGCGGGGACGAGAGAAATATCTGCGGGAATGACAGTAAAATACCTTATGTTTTCAATAACAGTTTGTTATGTGGGTCTAATTGCTGTTGGAAATTTTAAACTTGCTAGCCAATCAAATAAACAAATTGTAGCGCAGTTTGTACCAAAATTAACAAACTTGAAGCATGCATAGTCCATAGAAGTGAACCCACTGATGGTGTTACCGTGCTAAACCAAGAAAGTGCCATTTGAAAGGAGTAAAACAGAATTGACTGGTACAAACATGCCCAACATATACAATTAATTGCATAACACTCAAATCATTACTCTGTTATAATTTTCTCCAAGAATACAAGAATGCCGCATTCAACTTTGTGCTTTGTGGGAGGAGGACATTTGCACCATGATGATCGTTAAAAACCATGTCTCTAAGTCCAGCAACAGTCCCTCCAACTGATACTTATCTCCAGTAATCTTATGCTTTTTAGTGAGTAAATAAAAAAAAAAACATGTCAGTTGTCAGAAATATCCTTTTTACTGATTTCATTATTCTTTGCATGTCATCTATTGCTTGCCTTCTTACTTATCTGGTTTCTAGCATTGTGTTGTTTGCCACATCTAATTTCTCCATTTCATCATTTGGACCTGTGCATTTCTTTTTCCTCTTGTTTTGTCTCCAGCTTATATTATTTCACATGACGCTTATCCACATTCAACAATTGTACTTTTTCCATATCATTATCTATATTTTACACCATTATCCATATCTTTCCTCATAAAAAATCCTATCTGTTTTCTCTTGATTCACTGCTTTTACTAATATTATTTTTTATTACCAAAACGTACCCCCTATCTAGGCACACCTGAAGTCTTTATTATCACTTCTATGGACACGCTTTATGGGATTTTCAATGTAGAATGAGATGTCTAATCTTGATTTTTGATGTGTTGCTGCTTTCAAGTAGGAATGACATTTCTTCTTAAAGATTTCGATTTTGTAAATGGCTTTCTGATAAAGCACCTAAAAACCTAAGGGGACGGATATAATTCAATACCAACTAAGAACTAGCAGGTGCAGGTATGGCCAATCTTATCAAAAGTGTACTGGTTGTTGAACCATGAGAACCATGAGCCTATCTTATCAAAACTGACCTGGTGGTTGAGCAAGAAGCCTATCTTATTAATCTGAACTGTTGGTTGAATCATTTGGTCCTTGTTGATTGAACAGTTCGGTTTGAACAGGTTCAAAACTTTCTATTAAAAAAATAAATAAATAAATGAACTTTAAAGCATACATTATCATCAATCGAACCCATAACCTCAGCAAAAGAAACCATACACTTTTAGTGACTTAGCTATAAGCTCGATTAAAATTCATTTTCCACACCTTTTACTTCCAAATTACAAGTTTTAAAAAATCAGATTTTTGCTGACCTTCACTGGCAGGTGATTTGTTCTTAGTTGGGTTGGTCAAACCAGTCATATCAACCAGTTTTCAACTTTTGTACCATTTTCACAATGTTGTCTGCCAAGAAGGAATAAAAAGCATAGCTCTAGTTGGTTTTGTAGTATAATATGGAAACGTTTATTTCTTTCTTTCTGCCTTCGAGCTATCAGTTGTCAATACTTTGTGATTACTGGGTTTTTTTTTCTTTTTTGGCAGGTTAATGCAGCCAATGAGAGAATGCTTGGAGGTGGTGGTGTAGATGGAGGTATCTCTAGAAAATACAACCATGACACTTCCATTGCATAGACTTCCATTAAAGGACACCCAAAGCATGTTGATTATAAATTTGACAATTGATTGTTGCAATCAGCAACATTGTTGATAGTTGTTTCTAAGATGAATCATGATCTGAAAATAAGGGTGACAACATTATTTAGCTGTTGCAACTATCCTGCTACTTGATAATTGACCATGGTTTTGAAATAGAAATAATGTACACATTTGCATCAGTTGGATGATTAGAAATTTATAATTTTTCTGTTGTTCGCAGGTAAGTCAAAGCCACCAGGTCAAAACTCCAAATGCCTCTGAGAATTGTGATTAATGAAATTCCTATGAATATGCCAGTGTGCAGCATATTCTAGGGACGGTGCATTATATAACTTAATGAAATGTTTATTTTAGTGTGTTTCTAATATTTGTACTAAAAAAATAACTAAAAAGAGGGAGGCTAAAGACTTCCCCATACCATACAAAGGCATTGTTTCACTTTAATTGTTTATCACTTTTTTTAGTCTGTGAAAAATTGGTTTGAATTAATTGCTTTCTGAATGATTATTATATGAGCCCATGCTGAGATTGCAAATGTTTGTCTTAGCTATTCATAGAGCTGCTGGTCCAGAACTCGTAGCAGCATGCAAGGATGTCCCAGAGGTTCACCCTGGTGTTCGCTGTCCTACTGGGGAAGCAAGAATTACCCCGTAAGTGTTTCCAGTTATCAACCTATATTTGTGTTCTACTAATATCCCTACCTTTGGTGGATGTTTGCTGCATCCCAATTTTATTTAATAAAACATGAAATATCAGGGATTGGAATAATTCATCCAGTAGTCTAGTGGAACCAAGCCATCATGAATAAAATAATGCCAAAATGATGATCATAGACATCGATGACTAGCTTGGAAATGCATGATAAAAGCAGCTAATGGAATAGGCCCAATCAGCACATAGGGCCACCTTTCTAAAGTGTCACACCCTCTACTTGGTTTGATTCCTGTGTTGCAGTTCGTTTTTTATAATCCTAATAATCTGATTTACCGTTTATTAGAAATGTACAGTTGTGACAATTTCTTCATTCAATGGTCTGGAGATATTGATTGGCATAATTTTGCAACATGTCTTAGTCATTCATTATATATTGTTTCAAACATTTCCAAGTTTAAGTGCTTTGAGCTGTGCAGTGCTTTCCGATTGCCAGTTTCTCATGTTATTCACACTGTGGGGCCAATATATGACACTGATAGTCATCCTGAAGCTTCTTTGCAAAATGCATATAGGTAAGTTGAAAACCTTTGGGCATGTTAGCAAATTATTATACAATCACTAAAGGTGATTGGTGCATAATATTTGCAATCATGATAGTCTTGGAACACTTTTTTCTGTTCTTAAAATCCATATTTGTACAGGAACAGCTTAAGTGTTGCAAAAGACAACAGCATTCAGTACATTGCTTTCCCTGCTATATCATGTGGTGTTTACGGGTATGTTTTTTGGTTTTTATTTTATTTTAAAAAAGAAGTGGCCATGATCCTTAAATCACATAAATCAATGTTCAAGACCATGCTTGGATTCTCTAATAAATTGGGGACACACAAGCAATTTTTCAGAAAATGCCAAGAGTCGATGAAATGTCAGATTATTCTTTCTTTTCTTTGCTCTTGAAGAAATGAATGAGTGAAGTATCAAAGTATTCAACACAGGCTAATAGCCTTAAAATTGCTGATATATTCTTGGCTCAAAACATCTTTGAAGAAAGACCGATAAAAATGGAGTTCATTTTGGGGCAATTTGAAAGATACCAGACTGCAATCAGAACCCCATGCTATGAATGTGAATCACATGGAGATCAATTATGTTTTTGTTATTTCTGTTTTATTGGCAAATAATTGCAATTCAATTTCAAATTGCATCAAAATGATCCCTTAAGTTTGTCTGCTATTTTGGGTTGTTGGTTGAAGTCATGGACTAGATATTTGATTTCTTCCAAATTTATGGAGTTCTGCAAATTTTGCAGTTATCCTTTCAAGGATGCCTCCAGAGTTGCAATATCCACTGTTAAGGAGTTTTCAAATGATTTCAAAGAGGTACCGTGCATCCTATGCATTCTTAATCTGAGAGATATCAGAAACAGTTTCTGTTGTGATTTGCTTTGGTTGGTTGCATATGCTATCATAGGGGTTTTCATGTTTATTGGTATAAAGTTGTTTATACAATTCAAATTGTACTTGTTTTCAGTATTTGATGATGTATTGTACAGATGATAGCCAGGAAAAGTTCATAGGAAATAAGCTTGTATGAAACAATGATATAAGTCACTGAGAGTAGTTTTTTGAGGAACTCACAAAGACTTTAGCGCACCTGCTTGTAGATGGCCAATTGGTGGCTTCACCATCATGCAGACTGGTTGTATCAGGCATGTCAGCATTGGCTTGTGCATGTAGGTTCGTAACTGCTAGTTACACAGATGATTAAAATCAATGATCTTAGTAAGTTGATTTTTGTTGACATGCGGGTGGGTCATAATGTTGAATTCCCAAAAAAATCCCAATTCCTACATAACAAAGTATTCCGGCTACGCTCATGTGCAGTACTCTGGTGACTTTTTCTTCATTATGGTTATGAGGTTAATTGCAAGGTTATTGGACGCTAAAAAGTTGATTAATTTTGGGTTTTAATCATGGACTGCACATTTTTTTATATAATGAATTTTTTTTCTCCTGTATTCCCAGTTGTTCTATCCATAGGTTGAAGAATGAATAGGGAAAATTCTTGGGATGGATGTAGAGTCATCTATCATATATGTTTTGTCATTGTGATCCATCTTGACATTAACTTTTAGGTGAATCAAATTTCACTGTGAAACAATAATGCACATTATCATTTCGCTTAATGATAGACTTAATGAGTCTGCCCATGGTTGATGATTATTGGCAATCATGCATAGCCAACTTGCTGCTAGCCCATGAACATTGTAGCATTTGTTCCATTGTATTTCGTAATGCTTTGGCCTTGGTCAGGTTACTGTCTATGACACTGATTACCCCCATCGGATGTACAATGTGCCCTAATTATTGTTAGAGAAGGACACTATTTTGACTCCTTGATTGATTTGGAAAAAGTATATCAGCGGTGATCTTGTGAAGGAAACGAATGCTTGCTATGGCTGGATATTCAAGTTGAATTTTGGAGCCATGCTCATACAAGGTCTCTTAATGGGTTTTGGTGCCTGGACACACATCCAAGTTGCTGGTCTTCCAATTAATGCTTTGTTCTTCACCTAGCACATGCAGGCATACAAAGTTATTGATTGATGATATATTTACTTTCCACTGGCATAATAATGTCAGCATGCTATTGATACTTAGCTTTACTAATTGTGTTCGCAGGTACACTTTGTTCTGTTCTCAGACGATATTTACAAAGTGTGGTTAGAAACTGCTGATGAATTGCTTTAAACGGGGTACAAAACGCAATCACATTTTGAGAATTTTACCGAGCGTGAATGGGAAGACTGCCGCTGGCTTTTGTAAATGAATTGAGTATTTGAAAGTAATTACAACGAAGCCGTGGATGAGATCCTTTTTGACTTGGGTGACGTTACAGTGTAGACTGTTTCTTTTGAATAACCAAATATGCAACGTTAACTTCAATTGCCGCTGATGTAGCTGCATCCTTTTTACATGGTCTATGTGAAGAACGATGATTACTATTTCAGACTTTTACAAGGAGATCACCGAAAAGGTGGGTTGTGGCATGTGCAATTGACGGTATATGTATTTTTCTCATCCAAGGACATCTATGAGATTGGTCTTTCTTGTTTCCATGGGGAATATGCGTAGGCATCCACTGCTTTATTTCTGCCCATGCAAGTCACCTTGCAAAATTCAATCGACAAAAAAGAGCTCTGTACAGGTATAAATTTGTTTTTCGAAAGAAGCATGCGCCATGGATTTAGCTTTGCTAACCAGAATCATAACCTGGTAAGAACAGTTTCTTTTTTCTCTTTTCACACCCCCAGAATGACATGAGCTCCACTCAATGCCTATAACATCCCGACCATGCAAGGCATACTTGAGAGGCTGTTCCATTCAAGTCTGGCCGTCCGCAAACCCAGCATAATCAATGATAAAGGTCATATTGCAACTTTCTCCACAATCTGCACAGTTGCGTAATAAATTTTACGCACACAAGGTGTTTCAATTGTGCAGGAGTTTTGTTCAGAATGATGCAAACGATCGAGATTTCCAACTGCTGCACAGATTGAAATCATCTTGCAAAAGTTGACTCGGGTTGAAATGCTTAAGCAACACGGTTAGGCCTCAAAGCACTTTGGCTAGAAGAAATGAAAGCTTTCATGCACTCAGCCAACTTACAAATGATAGCAGAAATAGGTAACTCGAATAGACATCAAATAGCTTACAATATCTCTTGGAACAGAGAGATGAGCAATAGTATTTATAGCTTGTCTATACTATTCAAAAGCTGTGAAATAATTCTCTATTATACCAATCAGAAATGCATCTCACCAGAAAGTCAATCACCTGATAGCAAACCATTTCGCTTTAAATGATTGAAATCACTTTACCACCTATGTCGTTACCATGGCATTACAAGAAATGTCTTGCGGATGAAATCTGCAGCTTCGCAGCAGTCTGTATCTTCCAGATCAAGTCCAAATTTCCCAGTATTGCAGGTCAAAAGAATTGATGCACTTTATAGATCAAGGATAACGACACAACACCTGGCACTCAGAGCAGAAAACGGGGCAAAAGGGGCAGTTACATTGAAATACATACAAGTCAGAAGTCTGCTTATGAATTTTTCTTGGAAAACCTGCCTGGGATTCTGCTGATAACATTTGCATCCACTATATTATAGTGCTTAGAGATTTTGTTGTGAACGACTCCAACGCATCTATCCACTCGCTCTTCATATTTATTGTACAAAGCAGGGATTGTAATCGATACAATAATTCCTGTGGCATAGACAATGTTGAAGGAAAAGTCAGCAGAAGAGCATGGTTTCATGTTCTTGCATATGCCCTTGTGCAGATGCAAGTTAGGGATTTTATAAGGCATGTTTTCAACTAACCTTGACACCCAATGCCACGAATAGCTACTTTATAGCTTTGGTAATTTCATTGAGAGTAATAGCAGTTGTAGGCCTCAGATATTTGCGCAGTTTTGAACATATCGGTTTCACATTGGTTGTCATAATCACATCGCAAAATTCAAATTGCATCAAGTGAAAAATCAAGTAGTCATCAAATCTCCCTAATGGTACTTACAATCAGGCACACGGATATCCACTGGCATGGTTACCAGGTACATGAGAACGTACATGCAAACATTTGCAAAATATGACCACTAAACCATAGAACATATAGGTTGAAGAATGCATGCCTGCATATGCATATATGGATGCTAGGAACACATGAATGAATTGATGAAAAAATGGACATCAGAAATCCAAGCAGTGTCAACATTTTTAAGTAACAAATTTATAAAGAGCCAAATGGTCTTTTGTTGTCATTCAGGTTATTCCCCTTATTTAGCTCTGTTTGCATTTCGAGCAGTTAAAGGAGCCAAATGGTCCTTTGTTATCTATCATTCAGGTTCCTCCCCTTATTTAGCTCAATTTACATTTCAAGCATGTAACAGGACTAACTACTGTTGAACCTAGCTACAGTGCAGATGGGATTTCCAGATCGAATGAGAAAAATAACTTAAATAAAATGGTCTACAATGAGGATTTCACATGCTTTTCCAACAGCAAGCAAAGGATTAAAGGATTGTCAATTTCATAAAGCCATGAGAAGCAAAGTTCTAGGATCAAAACCCATGCATGTACATTGTACAGTTCCACTATTTTACAAACTACTATGACCAAGCCAGAAAACAATGTTCACCTTCAACCCCACTGGTGTCCATCCACCATGATCAGCATGGCACCAAAAATCAGCCAACAAAAAGATATATTCTCATACAGTTGTTATTTCAGGAAAGCTTTGGCCCTAGCTTTTGGGTGGGCCTAGCACCAAGGTTTAGGTTAATCATCAAGTGGGTCCCATTGCTAGTTCCAAGGTCAAAAAACCTGCATCCATTCATGGAGGCTGGCCATTCAAGTATTGTAAGAAAGATGAACTGGGTGATCAACTCCCATTTTCCTTTATGTGGCCCTCATGATTACAGAATAACCATTTTTTTGAAATGGTTTTTAATGCCATGGGGTACACCTCATTTTTAATTTCTGCTGGCAGCAACGCTTACTGAAAACCTAAGTGTGCATTTCCTGTCATCAATATGATCTATGGTTTGAAAACTATGGCCTATGTCATAAGAGCTAGCAACCTCTAACAATTTTGAGGCAAATAATTTTTAGTCATACTTACCTTTAGAACATGCAAATAGCTGCACTTTGATATGGCATTTCATTTCGCATCGCACAAGACATCTACTGACCATTTCAGAAACCTAATATTATTTGAAATTTTAACCATTTATGGTCTCGATTTATATAAATAGCATAAACAGGAGCTGACATATACAGCTTTTGTCATTGTATTTGGTGGTCCTCATATCACTCACATACATAATATCAATGGGTATTACACATATGCAGGAGTGCAACTCAGGTTGAGTTAGGTCAGGTTGGGGTCAACTTGTACCCCTATTTCTAAAGATCCCAACCTAACCCCTTTGCTGCAATTCTAACCACCCTAAAAATCTAAAAATTTTCAGTTAACTTTGAATTGACTGTTTAAGTTGATAATTCAGGTTATTGAGAATTGGCACTTCAAATTAGTTTCAAGTAAACAGTTATGTTAGAGATTTGGTTAACTTAAAAATTCAATGACAACACGCTATATGAATAGTTATGCATGGACGTATATAAGCTTTGCTACAGGCGCATTGATAGTTAACGCTTGTAGGTGATCTTGTTGGTCATACATAAATTAAAAACACTGTGGGTGTAAGTTAATTTCTCCCTTATCAATAAATTCAGAGCCACTATAAAATATGCATCGTCATGGAAAACAGGGGCAACCTGAAAAGTTTTCAGAAGTTATTTCAAGCTTCTATCTTTTATGCTTCTCCCTACCTGGTATGGTGACTCTAGCCTTGTAGGGCCAGGCCAAGCTGGAGAAAAGCCCCAGTAGAGCAATAGTGGAAAACAATGAGCTGGGGCCAGGTCAGGCTGATCCAGAGCTAACCCCTACACACTTTAGCCCTCCCTTGGCCTGTTAGCCACCTTTCCTGTCCCTTAAAACATAATGGTCTTATAGGCCAATGGTAACAAAAGCCACAGTCCAAAGGAGCAGCATTGCATGGTGAATCAAAGAGATTCCTACTCATTCAATCAAAAGTGAAAATTTAACGGGTCAATCAAACACCAGCCATCCTCAAGAAACACAATGCTGCAGCCAGTCCTAGATCATGTTGAGGAAACAAGGTTGTCTAAAGCAAGGAATGTTCATCTTTTGGTTTTGTTTTTGCTTTATCCTTTTCCTTCTTTTTGGAAGGCAGTAGATGTACATCTTTTTTCACTAGTGTAAATGAAATTGACTTATCATGATTTTGTTCATTAGAATTTACTGAATCTTCTACTGTTTCTTTCATACATGTTTTCTGCACCATTCATGAAAGAACACTATCTAGACTCCCACATGCATCTCAGTTATCAAAGGCCATATGCATACATGGATATGGACTTCCATTTATTGGTCTATGCCATGGATGTGTGTTTTCCACAAACAACTGCCAACTTATATTAAACAACAATTGCAGATCATCAATCATGGGAAATGCACAGTTGGGATATAATGCTAATGTCATGTTTAAACAAAAAGCATCCAGGATTAACTAAACTACAATGAATCTAATGATATAAGGGTAGGGTTAAACAAGGAAATGATTTGGAATCTGTGTGCGCAAGAGCTTTATGGTGATTTAGTACTCTTACTAGTAAATATCATAGGCCTATAATAAAGGATCACGTTTCTCCAAATAAATTCAAAGTGTTACTTCATAAACAAGCAAGTAAAGGATACGTACCAATATACGCAAGTGTGAAGAATGAAAAAAAGCTACCAATAACAGATAAAAGCCAGAGGCCAACCACCACCTGCCAGACACAATTTGCTGAGTATTGCTTTTTAATTCAATTAGTTGTTAAGCATTTTTACTACAAATCTCAAGACAGTTGCTCTCAACCTTAAAAAACAATCTGAAGTCTTTGCCGAGAGTTATATCGTGTGCCATGAGCAGAAAATAGTTGATTTTAACACGAAATGTTGCAGCTGCATTGTTAACCATCTCCTCTGACAAAACCAGTTCTGGGGATGATGGAAGTTGTCTGCTTGTGCAGAATACAAACAAATTAATAAAACCAAAATCATTAAAAGACATGTTTGGATAGACTTTCTCACCATTGAGACAAACTAAATGGTTCCTAAAGAGGTGTATATATTATTGCACCCCGAGCTTCCACAAGTGGGAGAAGAATTATGATGATTGAACATGAGTCAAAACCTGACTGAAACTGTCCAAGCAGGACATCTCAGTAGGAAGATGCTAAGTTACCTGAGGGCACCCCATCATTGTGTTTTACAGGAATTTAGTCCATTCAATATGGGCCCATAAAATTAACAGTTTGGAAAATGGATCATGATCGCCATTGTTAAAAATAGAATCCATGTTCTCAGGCCCTCTCATGAAGCATTACAGAACTTCTATATACCAAGAAAGAAATTCAACAAAATCAAAAGATGCATAAATTCTAAAGGCTTACTTATTTAGATAAGCAGCACTGTTGGCTCGAATGAACAGGATTACAATCAAAATCAGCAGCACGTCGGAAGAAATTGACAAGAATGATAACCCCGATAACTCATACAGAAGCCATACAACAGTGGCAAAAACAATAATGCCAAGAGATATGCTTTGATATTTCCACAATATAACATCGGCAGCTAAAGAAAAACCAATAACAGAAAAGAACAAGTTAAAAATGAGATTCCATGGTTATAGATAAAATGGAGAAATTGAAGACAAGGACATTAATTAAATTATTGGTTTTGCTCTAGAATCCTTCAGGAAAATTCTCTCTCATTAAATTAATAGGATTCTTGCAAAATTAAGGACCTCTGCTTGCCATATTCCATGTGCATGAGACAGAGGGGCATGAGAAAATGCACTCGGTACACATTATTTCACCTTTAATCACAAGAAACTCACATTATTTCACCTAAACAGATCTCTTCCACGTGACGATCCAAAGCTTTTGTTGTTCACATGTAGATCCGAAATTTCCATGTTGCACTTCATTCACACAAGGTGGGTTCTAGAGAATATGAAAGCATCTTAAAATACAAAAATCAGGACCAAAACATTGACACATGGATCATGGATCATCTGAACCAACCAAAAATACTCACGTCCTGCCCCAGGATATATGTCCCAAACCTACATACAGAAAGAGATCCATATAGGGCCCTGCTAGCCATTTAAAAAAAAATTCTATTGATAAGTTTAGAAGTATCTGTAATGGTAGGATTTAGTTAGCTAGTAATGATGGTTGGATTAGGATTGCTACTTGCCTCTATTTTGAGTATTTTTGAGTTAAGAAATTATGGCTACAAACCACATTTAATACAAAATTGAGAATATCTTTGGAAATAAATTTTTTTTCTTTTTTTGGGAGGAATTGGTTGCATGCTTTGCTAGTCTTTAAAACAGGCGTTCTCCTTCATTAACCTTTTTTCCTTTATATAATCCATCTCAATGTTTTGCAATGTGTCAGCTACCTGCATTGTAGAAATAATACCCAATGACCACTTCCACATTATTGTGATAGATTATCAACAATTAAAAGATCATCTCAGAACATGGCACAAAATATTGAAAACCATCCCACATGAAAATGAGGGGTAAACAGATCCTTCCTGATGATGGCATCCACACAGATTCACCAATTTTGATATCATACCAAACTTGGTACTGTCATTTACTTTTTCTATTTCTAAATTGTGCATTAAAAAAATATAATGTGATGCATTTCTGCATCCAAAAGAGGGATAGAAAGACATCAAAAGGAGCTCTACCTTTGCCACCTCCCATTATTTGGCGAATTGACCTTTGATGATCAAATAATTTGTATCCTGAACCACCTGAGGTTGGAGAACTACATTGTTCAAGCAATCCCTCCCTCCTAGCATCCCCACTAGTCTCAACATTACACTGATCTTGTGAACTATCCATCGGTGCACTGGCAATCAGCAATAATAACTGATTAACATGCAAATGCAATCAGATAAAACAAAGAAAATTTGTCATCATTAGCACATTGAAATGAAATAGAGTAACACCTCTATGAATTAATCCACCATGAGATGAAAACCTGAAAAACACTAAAGGAAAATGGCAGGTAAGAATGTGTCCCTTGTTGCCGAAAATAGCCTGGTCCTAGGCATCATATACAACAAATAATAGAAGATATGAAATAATTTGAAAATATGGACCCACAATGATGGTTGATAATCATTTAGAAGGAGATTATGTGGATGAAGGTTATGATCATCATCATCATCATTGTAAACTGTTTTCCAACTAAGTAGGAACAGTTCTATGAACCCTATTACACTATTCCTATCTATCCAGATCACATCCTCATCTAGTTCTTGCGTCTTGTTATTTTTCCTTACAACTTCCATCCATATTCTTTTTGCCCTTGTCATCCCAAATGGATAAGCCAACATTTATTTCATAACAGTGCAAATAAGTGTTAATCAATGCATGGGAGCAACAGTCCAATACCACAATCAACCAAGGTCTGCAAAATTACCTCAAATGTTAATCACCATCAACTGAAACAAGAATATGTTTTCCCTAACACATCCAATAAAAAAGGAACAACCAACGAAAGCTTCAAATGCTAGTTTTCTCCAGCAACAATGTGCAGCTATGATCAAGCCAGCTGAAGAAGCAGACTGGAAGAACTCAAACAGCGTGAAACTTCTAGTATGATACCTCTTCTCTAAAGCTCAAATACGCCCCTGCCACCATCAAAAATTCAAAAAACAAAAGCTATTACAAAGCGTCCAGTTCGGTAGTTCGGTTCATGAATCCAATTATTCATTACAGGCGCCCCATTACTCTGCCCGAAACAACATCAATTTGAGATTTTATTAAATCAGCGACGGTCTATAGTCAATAATACTAAGAATCAAGACCACCCTAATTTCCGATTTACCTGTCCCAAGAATGGGAGGGGGTAGAACCATCATAAAATCACCAAATTGGGAGATTTACGCATGCATACATATATTTGCAAATGGAAAAATGATTATTTGCTCAGCGAAATCCAGATCAAAGTCATCACAACGGAAATCCTAAACGCATGAAAACCCAAAAAGATATTTACGAAAATACCCATTTTCCAGCCGAACAGAAGTGATTGTCTTAAGGCATCAACAGGAACCATGGCTGCTGATTCTCGCATCCCTGTCGCCGGAGAGAACAGCACGCCATACCCCAAGAAGAAATGGACAAATTTCTGCGCTTTTGGGAAGGAGAAATGAGAAATGAGAAATTCAAAATGCATTGACAGGAGCTGACCTTACGCCTTTTTGAAACGTTTTCCTCTTGTGCTTTCGATGATTGATTTTTGTGGGAGAGGAAGGACACAAGGCTTCAAGAAACAGAAAGGATAAATGCCATTCAGCTTAGCCGAACTACTTGACCGCTGGCGAAACAGGGTACACCGGAGCACGGCTGCTTCTAACGTGCGCCCCCCTTTGCCCTTTTTTTCATATCTTTTACGAAGATTTATAATTTTGTAACTCACGATGTTTCACAATACCACCTTCCTAGTTAGTGCCTTTATTTTTAATTATTATTTCAAATTTTTTCATATAATAAGTTTACCTAATTTATCTTTCTTTAATTTATTTCTAATCATTACACCATGTGACATAATTTCTTTTTTATCTATTTTTTTATATTTTGTTCTTTTTTTATATTTTTTATATTTCTTTTCTTTACTTTTTGCTGCCTCTTTTATCATTCCAACCTAATATTGTTATAGAAAAGGTGAAAATGTATAATTAATAATCTATTGGGGGATTAAGATAAAATAATATGATGATTTTTAAAAACTAAAATAATAATTTATTTAAATAAGTATTTTTAAAAAAATTATAAAGATAATGATGTGCATCATGCAACCTTTCACTTTTCACAAACCATAAAGTTTTCATAATATCCAATTCAATTGCATTAGAATTAATTATTTAGTTAAGATATCACAGATCAACTTAATTGGAAACCTAGGTACACTTCAACATCCAAAAAGTATTTTTCAAACAATTTGATAAGTTCTATTTGCTGTTATCTATCCAAATTTTGAATTAGGGTGACTTTAGGTATCATAAAAATAAATGTGAAGAACAGTAGAATGGGTGAGTTCAATTTGATGATCATGATATGTGAAAATGGTGAGGTCTCAACTCTAAGTGTGCATTTAATTCGAACTTGCTTCTCCAAGCCCATTTTTAATGAGGTTAGATTGATTATTAATACGTCAATATGAATAACCTAAATTCAACTTACAGGGCTTTGATACCATTTGATGGGGGAAAAAACTCAAAATTATTCATTTTCCTTTTAACCTGTGTTTAGTTAGATTCAAATTGACAAGATAGTAAGATTAAATTCACAGGTAGTTGATGTGGACTTTCACATTATTTTGATGTTGTACCCTCCAAGATGGGCTCTTGTCATCATGGGAATTTTAAGGACGTGGGGTGTGAATTAACCTGATCTATTGCTCTAAGGTTATGATCATGCCGAGTATGGATCCTTCCTGGTGCGTATCATTGGTCTTTTGTTGGGCCTATATGAAATCTATTTTAAATAGTTGTTGATATTAAATAAATAATTTAAATTTAAAACATTTTGTACGATAAGGATGAACTAAAAACAAGTATATCTTACGATGTATTTGCACGTTTTTCCAAGTACTATGGACTATCTATCTATATTTGCATTTATGCTAGCATTTCTCTACCTATAGCACATGAAAAACGAAGCAGGAATTACGAATCGATCATGCCAG